>PKRV01002124.1:353276-651283 GCA_003709505.1 Hyphantria cunea
TTTTTTTTTGACGTGATGGAATGCCTTTACGCACTTCCCTCCCCCCCTGCGGGTACAGGGGGTTCGCTTCGTGTGGGACTCCTGACTGACACCAGCCAGACTACCCACTAAACCACACGGTGTGCCACTCTGCGCCTGAGAAGGGAGGGATCCAGGAACCGCTTTCTTACGCCATCCGGACCCACAGGAGAAACCAACCACATAAAAAGTACAGACAGTAAAAAAACAATAAAATAAAACTCATTAATCAACTTAAAATAATGTTTCCACCAACGACTCTATTATCAAATAAAATCCAAATTAAAAAGAAAGGCTATCGAGTTTGACTGAATCAAGTTTGTATCGGAGATGCAGCGTTACTTGAGGCGAGTTCGATACAGGGCTAAACTGTGATGGGAAGCAGTTGCCGCCGCATGTAATATATTAAAACGATTTAGATTTTTAGGTAAGATTTCTTCTTTCTTTCTCTTTTAAAAAGACAACTCTAGCATTAGGAATATACATTCCTGTGTCACGGGGATCTTTACAAACATACATGAAACGGACACAAAGTTCACCCAGACTCAGAACAACAATTTATGGATCACACAAAGTGTTGTCTCAGATAGGATTTGAACCTACAACACTTGGCGCAGTACGAAGCGGCGTGGCGACCACTGAAACCACTAGACCAACCGTGTAGTCAAGATATTTTAGTTCCGAGCCTTATAAGCCAAGAATTTAATAGTAAAATGATTTTATAGTTACATACTACCACTACCGGAGTTATACCTCATTCGCACTGAAAGCTGTGTTATCCAAATTTTTGATTGAATTTAACTTAGTGGCACTGCTAGAGGGACACCCATGTTCTCCAAAACAACAGCCCATAATATCCCACTGCTGGGCTCGGGTCTCCTCTCAGGAGAGGGTTAAGGCCATACGACTCCAACTAAGCTTCACGACTGTTATCGTATGATAACAACCGGGACCGACTGCTTAACGTGACCTCCGAATCACGGAGATGTTCTCCAATCTTAACTCAAATGCCAGTGATGCACTTGAGTTTCTTGAGTTGCAAATGTTCCCTGAAATCATCCTTGTCTATTCGCTGGCCCTCCATACCACTCAAAAATCAACAGTAAAATCACGGAATGATTATACCACATTGATTATATTCATCACTCAACAACATTAACTAATTAATATTTCATAATGCCTAAGCGCGGATCGCTAAACGCAGTGTGTCAATTTGAACACAAATCCGATTCGCATCCATCACCAATCGCGGCATTAGCGTTAGCGCATTAATTAACAATTAGCTGGGCGTGCGTCAACGCGTCCACGCGTCCACGCCACACGCGCTCTGAAGGGTAACAGGGTGAGGTCTCACTGACAGCGATTTGATTCATAAAACGCTGTAGATCAACAACTTTAAGTGTTATATTATAATTTACCCGTAGTGATACTGTGGTGGATATATTAAGCAATTATTTTCATATTGTCCAAGTAAATATATACCATAATCATGGCTAGACTGTATTAAACAAAAATATAATTAAGGAATTCAATGAATAACACCATTAAAAGATATCACATATCTTGTAAAATTCAAATATGTCAGCCGTATTGATTTGACCGCTGTCACTAACTGACACATTCTATCGATCACTTTGATCCCCGCTTAATAATTATTTATCACAGATAAGAGAAGTTTAAAATATATTAGTTGTGAATAAAGTATTAGTTATGAATATATACAAAATATATCATTTTCAATATGGTTGAGTTTCCAATTAGAAAAAATTCACAAAATACCCAAAGAAACTTGCTGATTCGTGAATTTTTCAATCACAGATAAACATTTAAAATATTAATATGTACCCTGTCCTGAAAATTTGTGCAAATAAATAGATAGATTTATATATTAACTGACCCACTTTAAAATTGTATGTAACACTGTATAACACTGTGTGATAGTACTACTTCAAGGAAGGTGCTCATGGCCCTGTTGTACTCGGTGATTAGAAACAATCACCAAAGGTAACCAACGATGGGTAACCGCTGGAATCACGATACCATGAGCATCTCCATGATTCGAGAGGTCACGTTGAGTAGTCAGTCTCGGCTGGTATCATACGATAACAGTTGTGAAGATTAGTTAGTGCCTTTAGGCAGCTTAAAAACATCCAACGGCAAGATTACGTAGCCACAACGTTGTTTTGCCAGTCCCCAACCCGCAATCCGCCAGGGTGGAGATATATAGCCTATACCCTCTCCTGAGAGAAAACCTGAGCAGTGAGACATTATGGGTTATTGATTTTTGTTGATTGAGTTGATTTCCTTTACACCGCTCACAGTGGGACCGTTTCTTTACTTTGACGTTTCGGACGCGTAATGAAGTTTGTGGCGTGAGGTTGTCAACACAACACGGCGCTGACAGGGACAGCGACATCGGACACCACCCGGATACCATATTGTGTCCAGCTGGAGAGATTAGTTGTGAAAAATTGATATATCATGGGATGATTTATTTGTCAGAAGAGTGATTAAAAAATTCTCCTCTTGTACTCTATTTTACGGTTTTTGACTGCATGGTTGGCCTAGTGGTTTCTCCCGCCCGTCTCAGGCGCAGAGTGGCACACCGTGTGGTTTTAGTCGGTTCGATTCCGACACACCGCCCCGCCGCAAACCCCGGTGGGGTGAAGGCCCGAGGGGGTTTCCAAACGTAAAAAAAAATGTTGTTTCTCCTGCACCAAGTGTAGTAGGTTAAAATCACCTTAATAAGTCGTGGAATCCTCCAATTAAGCTGACATAATCGGCATTGTGCCAGCACCAGTAATATTAAAGTAAAGAAATTTAGACAAATCAATATTCTTACAGCATCCTTGCCAATATCTACCATTACTTTTTACCACAAAACATTTCCATTCAATCTACAAAGAGAACAAAAAATACAACGATATTAGCATATTCGTATAAGCCATTTGGATATCTTCCCCTTAAAAACACCCTCCATCGATCCTTTAGTAGATATGTATCGAATAAAAGACAGACGCATGAACCCTTAACAACCGATTCGATTGTTGCCAATAAATCGGGACGACTCATAGGGTTTCTATGTGAATTCTAAAATCATTAAATTAAAAATTTTCTTTAGGTCACAATTGATGTACTTTTTTTCTGTACTCCCTGTCCATTTTAGCGATGAAGTAGTTAATGTATGTAACATGAACTTTATTGCTAAAATGGACATACTTACTAGTTTAATGAATACCATATGTCAAAATGTAACACCAAAAATAAACTCGTATTCATATTTGTAATACAAATTTTTAAACTTTTACACATTTTTTACATGTTTCATTGAAAAAAAAAAAAAAAGAAAAGCGAATTGGATAATATTTTTTTCGTCTCCAATTTATCAGCCTACAAATTGTCCTGACACATTGATTGTAACAAGAATATAGGTTTACGCATTCATACATTGCTTTTGTTAAATTGGTTCAATCTTCGTTCGACAATCGCTCTCTGAGATAAGAAAACGTGTTAACAACGTTATTTTACTGAAATTGGAAATGGATTGTATTTGATAGATAAGAGATAAAAGCGATTTGTGACTTTGTTTGTGACTTTCTTCCTTATTGGTCCTTTTTTGTTCAAAAAAATGCCAGTTAGGAGATCATTGCTTACATGAATAGCAATAAAAAATAGATTTGTCAGCTTATGAAGATATTTTGTAGTGTTTTGTGTGAACGTCTAATAAGATTAAAAAATATATAGAGCGCCCTGAATTGACAATTTTCCTTAGATTGTTGATTCAGGTTGCTTTATTTTTTTTCAATTTTACCAAAGACAGGAGTTTAGAAACTAACTTTAATTCAAAATGAAGCAAGAGTACCTTAAGCCACGTTTCGGCATGCATGGGCCGGCTCGACCGGAGTGATACCACGGCCACACAGAAAACCGGTGTGAAACAGCGCCTGCGCTGTGTTTCACCGACTGAGTGAGGATACCGGAGGCCGACAACACACGTGTGACGCCTCTGGTGTTTCGGGTGTCCATGGGCGGCGGTAATCGCTTACCATCAAGCGATACGTCTACTAGTTTGCCCTGTTTCCACATGAAAAAATTGTAACATCGTAAAGTTTTGACTATTCTTTCCAATGTTTTTTTCACAATTTTATTGTATTTAATTAAAGAGCCAGAATACAATTTCAAATCCGACTGTCGTATTGTTCTAATTGTGTCTTTGTAACAAATGTAAAAAAAGTTTGAATTAAGATAATGAATTTCAAATTAAGAATCGAAAACAAAATCTAATAGGTTAAAAACACAATGTTGCCATTACAATATCAATTCAAGTTATAAAGATTTACAATCCACGAACACGATACCGTTAGATACTCAATAAAATCGACGTCACAATAAGTGAGGGTGGTTCCTTTTATAAATTTTAATACATGCAACATTTAATAATAACTTGTGAAGCGTCTATAATGGGATATTGGCGGGTTTTTTATTGAAATTGTATTTTTTTTTTGGGGTACCGTTATAATCGAAAAGCTGATTCATTGTAAGTATCGATAAAAACTTATATTCAAAAAGTAAGGGATGGATAACTATGGGTACAGCTTTTTTTTAAGTCTACAACCAAGAATAACATTTTTCGGACATCTAATACCAGGCGCGTTCTAGTTCCAAACTAATCAGAGCTTGTACTATGGGTTCTATTGATATAATTATAAAGTACTATACAATACTAGTAAATACTAGTGATTCTAGTAAAGTCAAAGTATCACATTTTTAATATTTATTTTCTTAAATATTTCGGATATCTAACACACAACGCCATCTAGTCCCAAACTAAGCAAAGCTTGTATTATGGGTACTAGATAACTGATATTAATACATAAATACTTTTTTTTTTTTGTAAATAAATACATATTATACATAGAAAACACCCAAACTCCGAAACAAATATTTGTAGATCATACAAACATTTGGTCCGACCCAGGATTCGAACCCAAGACCTCATGGACAGCAGTCGCGTACGCTACCACTGCGCCACCGAGGCAGTCAATTCAAACATTGTCCAAGACTCGACTCGAAAACGTGGTTCTTGTTTACTAAACTTAAAATATACAATTGAATTGAGAACCTCTTCCTTTTATGAAGTTGGTTAAATGTATTACAAAATTAGCTATAAGTATCTCACTTCCTCAGTGAAAACAATGGACGAAAGAATTTGAAATGAGTAAGGTCATTGCATCACAATATCCAAGTCGACTCGATTCGAAATCATGGTTCACGTTTAAACTTACAAAATACAATCGAATTAAGAACTTCTTCCTTTTTAAAGTCGATTAAAAAACTAGATTTTAAGTGGTTTTGCTATACAAGTAACTCAAGTATGACTAAACGGATGGTGTAATGAATTCAGCGGCCGGCACGCCGCTTCCTATTACTTGGTTCAAACCAATGAGACAATAATTTGTATGATCCACAAATTGTTGTTCTGAGTCTGGGTGATCTGCGTCGTTTCATGTTTGCTTGTAAAGTGATACAGTATTACAGATGTGTCCGTAATGTAACAAAGAAAGTGGGTACCAAAAAATACTACAGTCACATTAAGAGCGACTGTAGTTTTTTTTTTAAATCATTTTTACCACATAAATCAATCATTTATGAGCCGGTTTTCTACATTTTGTCTACGTGTATCTCATATTTAAAAGTCAGTTTCCCGTTATAAGATTAAATAAATAAATTAATAAATATTTGGGACATCTAACACACAACGCCATCTAGCTCCAAGCTAAGCAGAGCTTGTGTTATGGGTACTAGACAACTGATATAAATACATATATACATTTTTTTGTAAATACATACATATTATACATAGAAAACATCCAAACTTCGAAACAAATACTTGCAGATCATACAAACATTTGGTCCGACTCAGGAATCGAACCCGAGACCTCAAGCACAGCAGTCGCATACGCTACCACTGCGCCACCGAGGCAGTTTATTTACTTTTATCAGATTATCAATAATCTTTAGTTAAATTTCATTATAATGTGTACAGTCGTCGAGACGTTCGACGAAAAACAAACTTCCATAATACCTATTAAACTGATTACCTAATTTTCATTAAATTCTTTAGCTACTAATAGAAAAATATGAACAACAACCCATAATGTCCCACTGCTGGGCTCGGGTCTCCTCTCAGGAGAGGGTTAAGGCCATACGTCCCCACGCTGGCCAAGTGCGGGTTGGGGACTGGCAAGAATACGTTGTGGCTACGTAATCTTGCCGTTGGATGTTTTTAAGCCGCCCGAAGGCCTCCAACTAAGCTTCACGACTGTTATCGTATGATAACAACCAGGACCGACTGCTTAACGTGACCTCCGAATCACGCGGGCAGAGCCGGTGGCAAAAACTTGTGGAGCATAAAAAAGCAAGTGCGTCACACCTGCGATAATCAGTTAGCATCCCACATTATTCAAATCCAGCTTTTTTAATACGACGCCACGTTCCATTACCACCTTTTCTTTATTTATGCTTTATCTCATTGCTAAAAATTAGAAAAATATATTTTGTCTGAAATGCCTCAATATAATAATTTTGTCGTACATCTAAATGACACCTCGGCTAAGAACCTTGAATGTCGATATCATAAAGGGCACATTGCTCTCAGCGTGGATTTATGTTCGATATAATTTTACAATTTTCCAAAGCAATGTCGCGTTGAGAAAGGCGTATATGCAAACAGTTGTGTGTGAGCACTCCCGTTGATGACACTGTATTGGATATTAAACAGCATTTACTTGAGTGAAAAATATAGTAATGTTAAAGCATTATGATTATTTGTTTTTTACAAAATGGCTGTGTACCGGTCTGTTGATTTGGAAAATATAACCTGCTCTGTTATACCTGAAAATATATTTAGAGGTAATTTACATAGTATTCGCATGAAAAGACGATTAAAGTAGTGAAGGAAAGAAATTCTGATCGAAAGAAAAATAATTATCTCGAAAAAGGAAAATAAAACTTAGAACCATGTCGTGTTTTGAAAGAAGATATAAGATTTCAGCCAATATAAAATGCGCGAGTCATTAATTATCTTATACATGTATTTTTAAATGTTAAAGAGTAAAATGGTGATAAAATTTATAAAATTAATATAATTTAAACAAGTTCTGAATCAAAAGGCAAAGAGAGGTCACAAAAAGTTATGCATCCGCGATTTATTTTTTAATTATTAGCCTATATTTTAGATAAATGTTTCGGGACATTTTAACACACAGCGCCATCTAGTCCCAAACTAAGCAGAGCTTGTGCTATGGGTACTAGATAACCGATATTATTAAATACATAAACATTTTTTTGTAAATACATACATATTATACACTGAAAACACCCAAACTCCGAAACAAATATTTGCAGATCATACAAACATTTGGTCCGACCCAGGATTCGAACCCGAGACCTCATGGACAGCAGTCGCGTACGCTACCTTCCACCGAGGCAGTCAAATTTAATTTTTAATTTCAACTATTACTAGAATTACCTAGTTTATGTTTAAAATTATATAGAATCTATTTTATATATATATATATATATATATATGACCCTGCCTTATATATATAATGTATATAAGTGACTTTATACGGTCTGATGGAAACCAATGAGTATAATCCAAAAATTTGTGGTCCACATTCATTGCGAGTGCAGACAATACAGCATGGTGACACACACTATGGCGGCCTGTGAGAGGCTAATTTTGTAATAAATGTAACCTACTTCAAAAAATTAAGAGGCTCTCCATTAGATTGTATTTCTGTAAGTATTCGACTACACGGTTGGCCTAGTGGTTTCAGAGGTCGCCACACCGCTTCCTGCTGCGCCAAGTGTTGTGGGTTCAAACCCTACATGGGACAACACTTTGTGTGATCCATAAGTTGTTGTTCTATATCTGGTTGTAATTTTTGTCCGTTTCATGTATGTTTATAAAGATCCCCGTGACACAGGATTATATATTCCTAAAGCGGGAGTCGTCTTTAAAAAAAATCTGTAAGTTTATTAAATGTGAACTATGTTTTCAAGTCAAGTCGACTTGGACATTCTGAGGTAATGACTTCATTCATAGGTGGTGTTTAGAAATTCTTTCATTCATTATTTTGACCGAGGAAGTGAGATACATATA
The DNA here is from genome assembly GCA_003709505.1 of Hyphantria cunea. Classification (NCBI taxonomy): domain Eukaryota; kingdom Metazoa; phylum Arthropoda; class Insecta; order Lepidoptera; family Erebidae; genus Hyphantria; species Hyphantria cunea. The sequence continues at coordinate 361,462 of PKRV01002124.1, forward strand.
ACTAATTTTGTAATACATTTAATCTTCTTTAAAATATTGGGCCTCACTCACCGACGAAACATAACAGCACGTGTGCTGTCGTTTTAGGTTGATATGTTTAATTGGTTGGATAATTTTTTTTGTTATTAAATTAATGTATAAACTAACTAACACACAGTACAAAATGTCAGTCGCAATTAAAAAAATGTGGTAAGACTAGCTATAATTATATTTGTTATTAGTAGAGTATTGAAATCGGAGACATTAACAGAAGCGCAGATACAAATACTCTTACAGCGTAGAGGAAACGACGTATCACTGAAGGAATCAAACGCCGGAAGCGGAAAGGAACGTATTTTTCGAATTTGAATTCCGAACCCCGACTACATCCGGATCGGAAACTTGAAGATTTTACGAGATGACTTTTAAACGGAACACTAAGTTTATGTTCTTTAAGTTTTATGATGAACTAGTTTATGCCCGCGGCGCCGCCCGCGTATATGTCGATTATCACGGCAAATAGTAACCTATGTGTTATTCTGATGTATAAGCTATATTACTATAAAGTTTCATTCAAATCCGTTCAGTAGTTTTTACGTGAAAGAGTAACTAACATCCATCCATACAAACTTTCGCGTATATAATATTAACAGGTTATGCAATTTTGTTTTATTTTTAAACCTATGAAGGTTTTAAATCAATTTTAGTTTTAAAATATAACAGTACTTAGACATATTTTATTCTAAAAAAATATATACTTTCATCATCAGCTTAATGCAATCCACTCTTCTCTCATTACACGCCACTCTGATTGATTTAGGATTGCTCGCACCCAGTTCCTGCCACTCCCACACCTTGTTTGCTGTGATGCGGTCTCCGCTCCAGAACTCTTCCACCAGAGCTACGTTATGAAACACATAAAATTAACAGTTCGTTTGCATGTAGGTACTGATATTCGTTTTTTCTTAAAGATAATTGATACTTTAAAATATATCCTGTATGTATATAGAGAGATCGAATCTACTACACAGTGCAAAAGAAAGCAACAACGTGATCCTCAGTGTTAGTACAATACGCCTACGTGAAGCTAAGCACTGGGCAGACATGTTTTATATCGATAATAGCTAGGTATATTTATTTTTACCTACATCATTATTCGTACCTGTTCAAATCGTCAAAAATAATCTTTAAAATATTTCCAATGATCTTCCGATTACATGAAGACTTGACTCACTAAATAAATAAGTAAAGAACAAAATACAAAAACACCATGTTCGTGGATTAATTGCAATCTTATTTAGGGTAGAATCGTGGTAGTTGCGACGGTGGATACGGATTAAGAAAACGGTATATCAACCTCCTTATGCATACTATATGTCTTAAGAACCGTGATTAAGAGCATCAGCTCTGAAAAGAGAAGAAAATCTTCAAACAAAACTTATACCAACCTGTCTGACCGGTACGTAAGACTCCTTTACAGAAAGGTCTATGTATAGATGCTTGCTTGATGATGGAGATGATTTTTTTTATTAATCACTAGGTTTTACGACTCTGAGTTCTAGCCCTTTTAAACCAGTCGTAGAAGTAACTTTTTGGCGAACGAACGCACCAAGCGCGAATCCCGAAACCCACAAAAATAGGGTCCGTAACTTCGGTCCAGCGAACATTCCAAAAGAACACCAAATAATCAATGGTGATGATAAGGTAGAATATCGCTAGTATTCTTTATTGTTGTAAAGTTTTGATAAGTAAAAAAATATAGAGGGTATATTTTTCACCTTGGTATTTAATTCCATTTTTCCTTGGCCCACGTCCTACAGAGCCATTCCTAAGCAGATAATAAAATATCAAAATACATAAATGCACAGTTATCCTTCAAATGCCACTACCTGAATAAACAAACAAGCCGGTGACGTATGCGGTAAATCGTTTGGCAAACGCGAAATAATAAATTGTATAACATAACAAATTCAATATAAATAGTTTCGTCCCTCGCGCTGCCATCAAAAATCCCTCTCCTTCACTACATTTATCTGTATTAGGAGTGGACCACTTTATGTTATAAGCACCCATTACAAATCTGAAATAATGATAATACTATTTTGGGCCAATATCATAACAGTGAGATCTACCGTATTCCAGTCATACTATATCTAAACTAATACAATAAATTCGAAAGAAAGTCTATGTGCCTGTGTTTATGATTGTCAATCTGTTATGCTTAACGTTTAACGAAATGGCAATACTTTGATTCTTGAGGAAGGAGATAAGCTAAATAACAGATATACAAAGGAAGCAGTTGCAGGCAAAAGCTGGTAGTAATATATTTAGGATTTTATTAATACTCATAAAGGTATTAGAGCTATAGAAAATGTTAAGTAACTGCAGTAAAGTTTAAGAGGTACAGGTGCCCATATTCGTCTTCAGTTATTTATAATTAGGTGACCCATGTGCTCATTTGACCCTATACTATTTTATAAAAAAAAACAGTGTTTGATTCGTATATTTGTCTCGGTTTCCTAAGGGTGCCTTTTTATTACGGTCCAATCAATTGAAAATGTTTAAAGGCAATCCGAGTTGAGACGAAGTGATCAAACAGCAGCACACCAATCACTGGGTGGATAATTAATTTCTCTTCTCGCTACTAAATTCTTCGTTCCCAATTACACATTTATGGTAGGCAATCCTTAAACACTTATAACCATCATTTTCTTTATCTTGACTGAAAACGGTTACATTTCTAGGAAGAATCGGAGTGAAATGAAGCTAAATAAAACCTTTGATACATTGCGCAAACATAAATTTTTTCATAAGGTAGGAGCTAAAAGAACCGTAGACATTTCTGGTCTTCAAAATGGAAGTACACACTTTTCTCAACAGCTTGGAAAGATAGATCAAATTATGACATGATCATTATTATTTTATGTTTCTAAGTAGAAAATTGTGAAAAGAAACCCTTCTACCATACTGAAACTGTTCCTCTCTCGACTATACCGTCCACAATTTAAAAGAAGCAAATCAATGTCACCAGTGACGGAGGCAAAGGCACGTCATATTACTCTGAATATATATCACAGACATTATTATTCTGCGCGCGAACCGAAGCGTTGTTTGATACCTGACTTTGTTTTGAAGTCCTTCAAATCTGGTCAGTGAACGTTGGAGAGTTTTTGACGTAGAATTGATTTAAAGTGTACTTGATATGTTGGTAAAATTTACGTTGTTATAGATTTCTGGTGATAACAAAAAATAAATTGTATTTTTAAGGGTAAGGGCCTCCCACGATGGACGGTAGCTGTTGTCTCTGGTATGAAGAATTTCCTAAGCAGCTCCTAACTAGTACAAACATGATTATAGAATCGCAATTGGTTAAACAGATTTATTAAAGTACTTTTGATTTAACATCACAATCAAGACAAGAGTTTCAGCTAGGTTTGACTAATGTTTTGGAAGTCACTGAATATGTGATATTTATTAGTTTTTTAATGTCAAACCATCGCATTAACGGCAGTTGTTGGGGCTAGATGGCATTGTGTGTTAGATGTCCGAAAATATTTATTTATTATTTGGGTCATTTAATTAGTAATAATTATTTATTCTGTGTCTAAATATAATTTATCTATACTTATAGATAGATTATAAGTACTTTATTTTGCATATTTAGAAATAATGAGTATATAGTTAGTAGGTTTGATTTGATGCATTGTTATGTGTTGAAATAATGAAATTAATTATTTTTACAATAAATTAATAGTGTGTCTTCAAAGAATACTTCTCTACGACACAATACATATCGATTTGCCAAATACCAACACCAATAAAAAATCACCTAAGGCAAAAACACATGCTACTTCAGCGAATCATACAATCCGGTAACATAACACGATCCAATTTCCTCAATACGGTAACGAAAAGACACCCAATTCAATCTCACTTAAGGGCAAACACTTATAAAGGAGAATTCATGTACGAATACACATGTTCGTACTCTCTACAAGCGCCAGGGGCGCATAACACCGCGTTCTTTAACAAATTGAGAGCAAACGAATCACGTTTTGATTTTATTTTACAATTTCTTTTCGATGCATTCTCCTTTTAAAATGGCGTAACAGTCTTATCAGTAAGACTGGTTTTTATATCTGGAAGGTAGGGTTGAGAATTGATTGCAACAGGAATAAAAAGAGTTTCTTAGTGTTTGAAAGTATACGAGAATAAAATGCGGCTATAACATGATTTTAGAATTGAAAATATGAATTGAATTGAAGTCTTGTTCGGCATATTATGGTTTGAAAATGTATTATAACAGTTTATAGCTTTAAAAGGCGAAGGCCTTTGCTTGCCTGTTTAAGGAGTTAAATGATTCATCAGGCCGTGAGGAATGTAATTCAGATATTTTACAGTTAGTTCATGATATTATTATAGCTTTTTTCTTCTACAACTGCCTCCTTTTTAACAGACTTCAACAAGTAACGAATTATTTAAAATAAAAAACCCCGACTGCGTCAATATCTGCCATCTTTATTAAATACATTGGTGAGCTGACTTATTATTTTTTATTTTTTTTAATTTGGTGTACCTATTGCCACTGTCACGACTAAGACGAATCTATTGACACCACTCAACTCATAAAAATAGCCGTTTAGACTTTAGGGCGTGCTAAAGAAATGTACGTAACACTCGAAAAACATAACACTCCTTCTTTCACAGTCGAGTAAAAAAGGAGGAGGTGTCTCAATTCGACCGTATATTTTTTATTTTGAAACATACATTTAATAATTGGTTTCCTTTAAAGCTGCTGCTATTTCTACTGCCTAGTTTCTTTTGTAGTGTGTATGATCTCTGATATGTATGAAAATTCAACGTAATAATAGTTCAATATTGAAAACAAAGCAGCTAAACGACCTTTTTGGCAAGAAACGCTTCAAACCTTTTTAGTTTTTTTTTTACTTCTTTAAAAATTCGTATGATTAGTTTAGTAAATACTAAAAAACGCTGCGCGCCTGTCCTAACTCTACCCGCCCGTATATTTCCGGATAGCTAATGTTCAATACTTGATGTATACCGAATGTGATATTGTGACGTGTAGGGGAGTGTTATTGATGTCTTTCTTTAGATCAGTATGTCTGATCTGTGCGTAATAGCGCTGCATCGCGGTTAGATATGGAAAGTGGACGGGGCGCTAAGTGACGCCCGGATTTATTTCATCTAAATGTTTGCTTGGTCTTTTGCGATATTTTTTTAAGAGCTCTTGTCTTTATGACTATACTATACCTGATGGAAAGTATAAGCAGAATCTATAAGTGGTGGTCACCATCCTCATTACGAATGCAGACAATGCAAGACTACAGCATTGTGACCATTGTGTTGCTTCTACATCACTGGCCCTGATTCAATTATATTTTTTTTGCCTAATTCTGTTAGTACAAGGAATTTCTGTAGCTAAAATTAGTTGAAATTGGTAGCTATCGTATTTCTTACAGTCTTTGTGTACATTCATTATTTAATTTTCGATATCATGAGGACGATAGTTGTAATCGAACCTACTTATGCAACAAGAGGCCAATAAACACACGTCAAAATCTAGATAATTATCCTAATCTCCTTTTTCTTATCTCAATTTAGACATGTGGTCCTTGGACCTTATTGCATAAGTTGGTTCAATTCTGGTCTGCTAACTGCAACCCTCGCCAGGTTTTTTTTTTTATATATTTAAACTGCCAAAATGACTCTGCCCCGCCTGATGGAAAGCATGAGCAGAATCCAAGAGTGGTGGTCACCATCCTCAATGCGAAAAAGAACAATGCAGCATGGTGACCCACACTATGGCGGCCTGGGGGGAAGGGCGATGGTGAGGGGGATAGGGGGCGTTGGATTAGGGTACGGGCCTCCGGTATCCTCAGTCACTCGATAAAACACAGCGTAAGAGCTGTTTCACACCGGTTTTCTGTGAGGCCGTGGTATCACTCCGGTCGAGCCGGCCCATTCATGCCGAAGCGTGGCTCTCCCACGGTGGATCTTCTCTATTTGTTTTTTCTGTTGACCGGTGATACGACTATGAAAATTCAAATCTGTAATATACAAAACAAAACATATGGTATTAGTATCAAATAGTTTACAAAGCAGTTTAACATCATTATTTCTTTTAATAGTACCTAATGAATTCAATAAAAGACTTAATATGTTTAATTTACTTAATAACGTTTGTATTACGTCATTAGTAGAAAGTGAACATAAAATACACGGTACAATATTTGAATAAACACGTTTAAATCACAGAAGTTTTATGACGTCACTTCTACGTATGTTACAGTTGCTTCTCATTAGTTTTATGTTTCCAGCAACAATTCAAGACATCACATTCATCAGTCACAAGTCACTGGAGGCTTTATTAAGATTTATAAAGCCAACAAGCTTCATTTACGCAACTGCATGGCCAACATTGGGCCAAAGTCGTAAAAAGGCTTCATTAGAGTGACATCGGTGACCACATATCGCGGTACTCGTAAAAATCCTTCGGGAAGAGTCACGAACCGTCACAATAAGGCATACATCCCGCGCGTTGCCTGCGAATGTCTTATACGTGATACTTTTGGCTGTTATTGCAATTGACATCGGAATTTATAGACAGAGCCTTCGAAAATTATTTGTAACTACACTTTTGATACATTATTAAACACGCTTTTGTAACTTTTCAGGATAAAATAATTTCAAAAGTTAAATTAAATATTCTTTTCTTTTTTTTTTAATATTCTTTTTCTCTTCTTTATGAAAGTGGAATGCAGCGTGGTGATCCACTTCTACGGCCGCCTTGTGAGATGCTTATTTACGCCCAGCTTAAATGACCCCTGATCATAGTGGAAGGGAATTACAAACATTTTCAAATTCGATTAAAACCTAGAAAATTGTACGGTGATTATAATATCAACTAGTGTGTTTCGGTCATGATGAAATGACATTATTAGCCAAAAGTTATAAGGCTGATATGGAAACTATATTAGTCTACAAGTAATTTATATAAAAACATATAATTTACTTACTATTAATTATCTATAGAATTTTCAGTATTTATTGATCAGTACTAAAGGCGTGGAAAAAATATGTTTTTAAATAATTTTGCCGTCTCTAACGGTTCGAAGTTCTATGTATCGGCTTTTACGCGTGCCTAGGTAAATATAAAGGTATAAAAGTGACGAATGCGAGGTAGAGTTTGAAGGATAGAGACATCAGTCGTATTATAGAGCATGACGAATCTGGATGAGACGTGAGAGGAATGTGAGAGGCTTTGGTCATTCTTATAGAGATTCGTGATTACGCTGGAAACCTTGATTTTTTGATAGATGTTCTTTTTTAGGAAAACTCTGATAATTGAGGAAAAACAAGAGCCGTATTTCTGGATTTATTTATTTTATTTCTCTACTTACCGTAGATGAGAATACATTGTGAGCATGTATATTAAATTTTAAACCATATAATTACGTTATAATAAATACATACATCAAGAAAAGCTTCAGTATAAATGGACTGGCTCAACCGAAGTGATACCGCGACCTCACAGAAAACTGATGTGAAACAGCGCCTGCGCTGTGTTTCACCGAGTGAGTGAGAATACCGGAGCCTATACCCCTACCCCTCCCGCGTCCCTCTGCTCATCCCCTAAAGATCGGCAATGCACTTGTGACGCCTCTGCTGTTGCGGATGTCCATGGGCGGCGGTAGTCGTTTACCATGAGGTGAAACGTCTACTAGTTTTCCCACTAAAATATAAAAGAAAGCCTTGGACATGTATCACACAACGCCATCTAGTCCCAAGCTAAGCAGAGCTTAAGTTGAGAGTACTAGACAACTGATATCTACTGCTGCTTCTGCGGATAGCCTCCAACGGCGTAAACACCAAAGCCTAATAGTTAATTATATTTTTGAACCGTTTGGAGTCGAGGCGCGAGCACACGGATCCTACACAAACCTAGTGTAGGATCCGTATGCTCGCGCTATGTTTAAAGAACTAGCTTAGCAAGTGATTGACGCTTCTCATGGCCAAAAGACCTGCCTTTTTCTAGCACAGAGAATTAGCATTGCCAACGCGGCAATGCTGGCAGCCTTTTGGGAAGGTTACCAATAAGCAAGAATGCGGAGGAGTTTTTTGATGCTTGTATGTAAATATGTCATTTCTTTTATTATTATTATTTCTTAGTATGTTAATTTTATTTCATTATAGTTATTGTACTGATATAAATAAATGTAAAACCTTTTTTTGTAAATACATTCATAACAAACATAGAAAACTCCGAAACAAACATTCGTAGATCTTACAAACATTTGACCCGACCCGAGAATCGAACCCGAAACCTCAAGCGCAGCAGTACCATACCCTACTACTACGCGAACGAGGAAGTCGGTTTCAAGTTTATTTCATAAAATGATTCATATCACAGTATACCAATTTCCCTGGGCCCCTAAAGTAGCCTCTAAAGGCCGCTTTCAAGAACCTGCCTCCAAATCAAACTAGGAACGGGATATTAAAATAGTTTGAATTTACCTTAAAAAGAACATTTTGTATTCATTATGAGTATGGTAACCTCTACTCTGAGATTCTGCTAATGCTTTCCATCGGACAGAGTAGAGTCACTCTGAAATGAAGACAACTAAAAGTTGTTAAAACGTTGATCGTGCTTATCAATAAAAGTATTGAATCAGTCACATTGAAAAATATTCGAAAATATATATATAGACTACCTCCAGTTTAAGCTAGAGATTAGTTATTAGTTAACATCTCTAGGAGAAACTGAATACATCAGAAGAGAAGGTATCCTCCATAAAAATGATTGAACATAATAATATTGTATAGATTACGATCACAAGTCTCAATTGATTAACATCATATTTTTAAATTATTTAAGTTGACATCTCTAGGAGGATATCTCTAACATGTCAGTAGAGAATCTTTCGTGCTTAGAATGGCGTAATCTGTGCAGTAAAATCTCCAAATTCTCATCAACCACAACAAAAATCATAGTAACAATCCAACATTTATTCAGTATCGACGCAGTACCTCGTAAAATGTAGATGTACAATTTGTGAGCAATACACCGTACCTTTACGGAAGTAGGGTGCCCAGTTATGACGACATAAAAACGGGACATCCCCCTATATGCGTCAACTGGATTGACCACACTTTACTGCCGGAAAATAGGCGTACTAAAATATTTTATCTTGCCCTTTACTTACGACAAATTTGATAGGGAATGTTAAATGATTGGTGAAATCATTTTTTTATGAAACAAATTAAATGATATATGAAGTTTTTGTTGTCGTTTGAGAGGTAATGTTAGTGTTTTGATTCAATGTTTGTAAAATAAATGGGAAACGTGCAGACATTAAGATGCTATTAAATAGCTGGCAAGCATATACTGAAAATCTCAGTTATATCATACTCTTTATATATATAAGAAAGTCTTGTTAGTTACACTATTTATAACTCAAGAACGGCTTAATCGATTTGGCTGAAAATAGGTGGGGAGGTAGTTTAGAACCAGAAGACGGACATAGGATACTTTGTTTTTTTATTTTACTTTGCGCTGTAGCGTTAACCGTGGTTGTTGTTGTACGGCAAGTAACACTGCAGGTCTAAGCTATTTTGCTGTTGATAAATTATTATAAATCTGATTTTCTAGATATCAAAGTAATCATATAATTTAGTATTAATCGTTGTTTGCGGTCTATTAAAGGTTATACCTACATTAAGCAAGAAAATACTGTTCTAGAATATAAAAATCACTTTATGCAAGCAAACTAAAGTTCGTTCACATGCAGCATTTGCTAGCCTATTTATTTTCACTACTTGTTATCAGTATAAAAGAGTATTGCTATGAACTCAAATTCAGGCACAAACGAAGATAAGTAAGTTTGTTGCTCACAAATTAGGTACCAGGTCCGACATAGCCACTAGTCAGGGGTATCACAAAAAAGGTACTCGGCTTCAAAATGAGTGAGTGAGATTACCGAGTTCTGAACATCCTCTCCCTCTGTGTTTGACTGTGGCATCGACTCTTGACTTCCCGAAGTTTTGCGTTCGTTTTCCCGTTTTACTATAAAAATTCCCCAAAACTTGAAAACTCAACATTAAATAAATAAACAAATTTGCTTCTGTAGTGTAGTCTGTACTCCAGAACAAACGTCTTAAAATGTCATTTTCAAATCCTTAAGCCACTCTTGTTAGTCAATTTCAAAAAACTTAAAATAATCAATTTTTGATTTCATTTTTATACTATCTACCTCGTTTGTACTTTTCATGTTGACATTCCCATCAAACAATGAGGCAATAGAAGGTAGTGCATCGGCCCATAACGCGGAGATGTGCATGCGAAGATCTCAAACATTACTACGGTTTGACAGCCTCGTAAAATGCTGAGCTGTAACGTTGCGCTTCTATGAAACTTGGGTACGCAGACAGTTACGTCTTTTTACTGGCCAAAAATTTGTATAAATAATTATTTTGAAATCCAAAACAATACCTCAATGAATCTGGTACGATAAAAAAAACTCTTAAATACCATGTCAATTTTTTTGAACAATGTTTTCCGACATCTAATACACAATGCCATCTAGTCCCAAACTGAACAGAGCTTATACTATGGGTACTAGACAATTGATACAAATACACATATATGTCGGGTTAGGCCCAGAAATTAGAAGTAAAAGTTAGATATGGCAATATACAGAATTTATTTCAATAACTCAAATAAATCAGAATATCCTAAACCTAGGAAATTAAGAAAGGTGTAGAATTAGTTAAATATCTTACTATGGCAATGAAGGCGGTCACATAGGTAACGTCACAATATTTTACTAGTTTGAGTCCAAGTGTTTTGAGCCAAAAAATCGATATAAAATTAAATCGACTAAATAATTTTTAAATGGTGCGACCGGTGCACGTTCCACTAGCGCCATTCAGTCACTGTCTCTCGCAGCTGGAATACAGTACGACTGCCGTCATATACAATTTTTTTTTGTAAATACATGTTATACATTTCTATCTATACATGGAAATCACCCAAACTCCGAAACAAATACTTGCAGGTCGATACGCTACCACTGCGCCTCCGGCAGTCACAATTTGTTATTTTTTGTACAATGTTAATTAAAATATAGACTCTAGAAATTGCCTTATTCAATTAATTATTGGTTTACCGATTTCTCATAAAATATAGAAATCTATCCCACCTAATAACTTTCCACCACCATCGTAAAAAGTCTATAAAAACCCATGAAGCCGTGATTCGACAGGTGTAAAATACTAAGGGTTTACTAACAGTCTCAATGGGGGTGGCTTGTCGTAAAATTCACCCTAAAAATTTACTACTGTGACGACCGACAGAAGATATAGAAAGAAATTAAAAAGTATATATATGAATATATATACTAGCTGTGCCCGCGAAATAGTGACTTTGCGCAGCATTTACACAACCTTTCATCCCCTCTTTTCAACAACTTACAACCTTAACCTTAACCTTAACCTTAACCTTTTTTAACTCTAAATAATAATAATAATCGCTTTGTCGTACACCAGATTATTTACAATGGTAACTTACAGGTAAATGCCGGCTTTATCGCGCGAAGGCAATCTCTTACAGGTAACCATGGGATGGAAAGTAAGATGTGGAAAAAATAGGGTAGTGCCTGGTGTATTAGAAGATGATAGGAAAAAGAGTATATAGATACATATTTATAAACTAATAGTAACACCTAGTGAGGATGAATGAATAAATACATAGAAATATTAGTTAATAAGTATTCTAAAAAGACTCCAGTGGAATTTGCGAACATGAGAAATTTGACTCAATTCAGTTTAAGGTTGGTTCCAAGTCTTTGGAGTCTCCCAAATAATATGCCTTCAACAGTCCTTAGAACGCAGCTAATGTCTGCGCACGTCTTATTGCTTATTGTTACTGATAGGGCGTTCCACAGCCGTACTGCTTGAACAGTGAAGGATTGGTCGAGGAATTTGATAGTATGCCCAGGCATTCTCAATTTTAGGTTCTCCGACGATCTCAACAATTTGGAGTTAGTGTCATACAGAAAGGTGAACCGGGATTTAAGATAACGTAGAGTAAGAGGATTAAACAGAATGTTGTAGAGAAGAGAAAGAATATGAGTACTTTTTGAGTGCGTTGCGTCGCTACTCCTGGAGTGCCCTTAGTACTGAAAGGGTTGTCCCCTGGTAACCTCAACTAATTGATGAAGTGCTCGGACATAACATGTAATACTGATTTTCTTTGGAGCCATGATATTACTGTTCAAGTTGACCCTCATATCCCTATGCATAGCTCTCGTATAAGCTTTAAACCAATATATACAACCCAACTATAATTTTGGTAAAACTAAAATTAATTATTAAGGCCCTACGCATTTTGGAGACTGGAAGTTATGGATCGACACAGGCAGGCAGTGAATTTTGGTGTTTTCACCTAATTCACCTTGACAAGAGAGTACATCTGGAGTCTGTTTGTGTCGATCTATGATTTTTATCTGTAGCTTCAATTTAACGTTCATAAATGTCACTTAGTGTCTTAATTGAATAAATGATTTTGAATTTGAATTGAATAACAAAAATCTCAGATAATTCACACACAATTTATGTGGTAGGTTATGTAGATGGGAATCAATACCACAACCTTTGACATATTCGTCAGAATCAGTAACCACTAGGCCAAAAGACAAGTCGAAAAATCATGAATATAAACTTCTTCCTCTTTTGATGAGATAGCAACCGGCTGGTCAGCTATTTCTGCCAATGTCAAGCATTTGAAGTTTTTAAATCTCAAGTCTTCGAGCCTTCCTCGTGATGAAATTAACGTTAAAAAACGGATTCCGTACAAACCTGTAGCTATACTATATGATGTAATTAAAAATGTATGTCGCAATTTTTCCTTTATCTGTATTAAAACACGTTGCTTCCTACCAAATTTCAAGATACTAAGTTCACGAGAAGTATTCTGTACATTTTGATTCCCTTGCAAGAGTTTTGATTGCGTTGTCTTAGAAGTATGTTTTTTTTTTCATAGCTCCAAGGGGCAGTAGACATGAGTATTTGGCATAAATTTCAGTTAGATACCTCTAAGCGTTCCTGAGTAAAAGTGTCTAGACAGACATACAGACGAACAACAAAGTGATCTTTTTTTGAGACACGGAACCTTAAAAATATAAAAAATGTGAATGAGATGAAATGGTGACCGTCTTTCAAACTTGTAGTCTTCTTATTTACATTACAACAAATAAATTATCAGTCCTGTAAACGCCTATTCGAATAAAGCGAATCGAAATACTATTGCCAAAGTTTGCTATTGTAACCGGAATAGACGGGTATTGATGCAAAATGTCGCTAATAAAGTCCGACTAATTGCACTTTTTTTCATGAATCAGATAGTTATATTTCAAATAATAATATTAAAAGATGTTAAATAACAATAATAAGATATAAATACCTAAAGTTATCATTGAGTTCCTTCTCATATTCGATAATAATAATTTCAGTCTAATATATATGTAAACAATGGTTAGGTATTATACCTATGTCTTAAATAAGAACTTATTTTAAATAGAATAAATTATTCTCTTTCAAGAACGGAAACAAAAACTATCGAAATCGACCTTGTAATTTATAAAAGTAATAATTTCAATTTAGAAGTGTACATTTACAGCAGGAAAAACATTGTTAAAATTATCCTTAATCCAAGTCATGACGACAATATATGTATAAACTTGTTTAATTTGTTCGAGTTGTATTTAAAGATAATATAGTGTTAGCATATTTAAAAATATAACAATAGAGAAGCATGGCCTATTTAATTTGAAAACGATGTATATAATTATATGTAAATACTGAACCTATTTAAATCAACCATAGTGTAGTGGACAAATAGAAGTTTTATTCTTTCTTAACTTACGTGTACTTCTTTATTATTTAGTTCACAAATAAAAATTCAATCGGTTATCTTGTTTAATTACATTTTTTTAACAGACAAGTTGGAAATATCTTGTCTTTTAAACTGAAGAAGGGTTTGTTAATCAACCCCTCAATACTCGAGTGTCACGTCGCGGACCAATTTAACACCCAATTTGTGTTGAAAAATTCTTTTGGCGACGAGAGGGTTAAAAATGCAATTGGGACTTGATAATAAGAGTCTAATGATAGCTATTACTTGGGAAGGAAGTATATTAGAGCAATATATTTCTATGCTGATTATTTTTTACACTCAAGGCATTTTACATATCGCAGGCACCAGAAACCCGATTGTGAAAAGGACCCAGGTGGTTTAAATCAACGCCGAACCTATCCCGAAAAACGCTATCCCGAAATACGAGACTGGCATCTACAAGTCGTAGATGACACTTGGTATGTCGTGGTACCAGGGATTTCCTTCTCCGGCTACTGGTACTGGAGATGATGTTTTAAGTCGGTTCGAATACGACATAACTACTCCACTAATGGGTGGAAAACAAGCAGATTGTTGTAAAGTCATAAGTCGGAGGAAGCCAAAAGCCTTCCCAGTTATAAGGTATAGACAGTCTAGTAATAAAACTTGTACCAGAAATGTAAGAAATAAACGATTTAAGATCGAATTTTGACACTCAAATGTTTTTTAATTAGGTGTACATAACGTTCGTTAACACGCCTTTAATATTATTAACCGATAAATCATTTCTCATTCAATGTTCAAAAGCCTATTGTGTGAAAGCCGGTATGTGTAACAAACTTGCTAGAACTTAATATTGTCCACTCAAGTTGTGGGTAAGTTCTGGAGTAGCCGGACAGTGGTTCCGTACAAGATTATGACGCTATGCTTGAAGAACTTCTCCGTGACGCCCCTTGTGTAGATCTATGTGGTCAGTTCCAGAAACTTGTAATGTAGTTAACAAATATGGGAATTTAACTTGAAGATGATATTTAGAACAATAAAGCATTGTTGAGGTATTTTTGTCCATTTTAGTTGTCTAATTAACATAGGACTATATAGGCTAGGATATTACTGCAAAGTATTGTTATATTTTGTTGGTGATATATATAGATCATATTGTAAAGCGCTTTTTATAAAAAAAAATTGCAGAAGTTTCACTATAACGATAAGTATTGAGTAGGAACGTGTAAATTAAAAATGTTCTTAAAATTTATGGAAATAATATACACTTTCTTATGTAAGGGCCAAAGCCACTCTACTCTTCCTGGTGGAAAGCGTATACAGAAGCCTAGAGTGGTGGCCACCTTACTCATTACGAATGCAGAGAATGCAACAATGCAGCCTGGTGAGCCACACCATGGTGGCCTAGTAATGCTTTTGCATCATTGGGCCTCCGCTCTTGTCTCAGCAATGAAACACAACAGTCGAATGTCGTCGTTTTAGGTTGATCTACTGTGCGAGGGTAGGTTCCGGCCCGTTGGTGCTGAACTCAGCGTGAATTCTTCTACCTTAAGATAAATATCAACGAAATTGAAATAAAAACTTGTTTAAATATGTAATTAATCTAAAACATTGTTAAAGCAGCTAATTATCATACAGTTTTACAAAACTCGTTTGATTACATGACAACATATCCTGTCAGGCTATTGTTAGGTTAAAATAATCACTGTGATCTTCGCTGGAGTGTGGTTTTCCCTATAATAGATGGGCAAGTCCTTGTACACAATATTCGAGCTACTCATCCAGTGATTACTCATTAACCTAGCTTTTAATTGTTTTTTTGCACTTTGAACGATAAGACATATAATTTTATTGAAAACTGGAACCACAATTACAAACATAACAATAAAATAATTTTATGTGTCGTCACGCTGATGTTCTTTAAAAGAGTAATGATGAGAAATCGGTGAAGTATCGGTATGTAGTCCTTAGTCAGATTTTAGAGAAATAATACATAGGCATGATGAGGAGGATGATGGAGGATGAGATGAGGCACCAAAATTATATATTTATCTGATGAAATGGGGCTCCTTAAGTATAAAAATTGTGTTAACTTTCATATTTAGAAAGTGATTAATAGCTAACTAACAAAAATAAAACTACAAAATATAACAATCCGCCACGTTAACTTGAATACCAATCAGAGCGAGATACGTCATGTACGTATAAAGGTCACGTTGTTCGGATATAATCGACGATCTCTTTACTGTGTTAAAGCTATAATTGATACTGGTTGACAAATGGTGACGTAACGTATGCGACGTGACGTGAATTTTACACTTAAAATTTAAATCGCAATTTATTCCTACTAAAACTTTATTTCTTGTAGAAATTTACCTTTTTTTGATAATAGGAGATACTTGCGAACATCATAAAACAGATTTTCATTATTAGTCATCATGCCCGTCTCTACGTTACACGATTAGTGTGTTAGTATTGCACAACAAAATAAATAACTGTATGTCCATATTAATGTAATACACTTCGCCGCACTTCGTCATACATGGGCTGGTTCGACCGGAGTAATACCATGGCCTCACAGAAAAATGGTTGAGTGAGGATACCAGAGGTCCATACCCCAATCCCTACATCTTTCCCTCTGCCCCTCCCCCTTCAACCCCCTCCTCCCCGTATCGCCCAAAGGCCTTGGCAACGCACTTGGGACGCCTCTGGTGTTGCTGTGTCCATGGGCAGCGGTAATCGCTTACCATCAGGCGATACGTCCGCTCGTTTACCCGCTATTCCATAAAAATCCTCCATACGATAAAAAAATGGTGATGTTTTAGTGATTTCAGTCGAAAATTCTCATATGTATCAAAGTACGACTTTCCTACTCCACAAATGTGTTTTATGATTACAAAAGTAACTAGGACAGTTATATAAATTGGTCCTCATTGATTACACTACTTGATGCCAATGGCTACTAAAAATAGATGAACTGTCCAATTGAGGGCATAAAGGTACATACATGCTGACCGGTTTTGCCTCAAGCAGTCGCCGCGCCATTACGCCTGCTACTGCACAGTGTTGTGGATTCAAGTTAACCCCCTCATGGGACAACACCAATTGTTAGCCACTAATGAATTTCTTCAGAGTCTGGATATTCTTGATACTGGTAATTGCCCTTAAAAAAAAGTGACTGTGATATTGATACTTGGTTGATTTTGATGACAAAATTATTTGGCGATGGCGTTGGCCTTAATATAAAAAAGAAAATGACAATCTATATTTAATTAAGTACCAAAATCAATAAGCATCAAGATAATGACTATATCTAAACGGGTCTTGTTTTTTTATCTCTAATTTGCAATTGGCCTATTGTTGGTATCAAAATTGGCAAAATTTGTCATGATGAAAATGGCATCATATCAGTCCACGGGGTATACGAAGGGCTAGAACCTCTTCTACGTTGTCTACAAATGCACTTAGCCCGTCTTTTAGTCAACCAATCGTCAATTTGACTGAGTTCATTGATCGGATATAGTTTTTCTGCTATCTCAGACTGCTTTTTATATATCCGTTTATTTACAAACATTTGTATTTTCGTGTATTACTAATATGACATTGGACGAAATTTCGCGATAAGATTCATGTTGCGCATTTTCAGATTACCCAATATAGAGTTCTAATGTCATTTTTAATGCAACTTAATACTTGCAATTTGGGTAAATATGATGCAATAAAATAACCGAACGCAAAAAGTTCCACGTGCATAGTATCCACGTAGTTTTTATGTCACATACGTGATGAGTCCACGTATTCAGACACTTAGTAGGTTATACTTTTCTTTTTATTCAAGTATAGCGAATCCAAAAGGAAGGGTAATATTTTTGGCAGTATAAGTATCTTTGTCTGTTCCCTCGTGTTGCGTCTACGTACTACATAACTGATTTTAATGAATAAGGTTAAAGATTAGAATCATAATAATGACTCAGGTGACTGTATACCCTATATACAATTTTTTATCAAAAGTTTCTACATGATCGAGTTATAGTGGACTAGTGACTACACGATTGGCCTAGTGGTTTCAGTGGTCGCCACACCGCTTCCTACTGCGCCAAGTGTTGTGGGTTCAAATCCTACATGTGACAACACTTTGTGTGATCTATGAGTTGTTGTTCTAAGTCTGGGTGTACTTTGTGTCCGTGTCATGTATGTTTGTAAAGATCACCGTGACACAGGAATCTATATTCCTAATGCGGGAGTTGTCTTTAAAAAAAAAGTGTTTTTAATAAAATACATCAACACAAGTGTAAAGTGCACAGTTTGCTGCATGATTGCATGATTTTGATGATGATTGAAACTCTGGTGACTTCCACATGTATTGCAACAGAAATATACTACAGCGTCATCTTCCGTCGATACACTGAACTTCAGAGTAATGTACTACACGAAGAAACTACCAATTCTAGATCGCGCAATTGAAATTCCTACCTACCTATTTCAGTGTTACCTATTTTCAGTAATTGTTTTGATAAAATTATTGCAAATCAATAACAAACTCATTTTAGTGAAAACAACATTCTACACAGGTAACAGTTTGGCTTCAGAAAAGGACGCTCAACAATCGATGTTAGTGTTGAATTATTAGAGACTGTATTTAGTGCTTGGGAAGATAAACTGGATGCATTAGGTATTTTTTGTGATAATATGGACATTGATCAGGAATTTTTATCATTATGGAGTTAGGAACACTGCTTTGGATATTTTATCTCTGATTTGGGTAACAGGGTCCATAAATGGAAGTAAATGGTCATAGGTCCTTAGGATTTCTGGTCACTATGGGGTTTCCACACCACCCAAAAACTTGGTGGTGAACACCACCAAGTTTTTGAGTATTACTCTCTCTACACTCCATCAATTTGTGGGCCCCACTGTGGGACTTGACTCTGACACGTATGCGGTTTATAAAATTCGTTAATTAGCCGATGTTGAAACAGCTAGATTCGTGTATTTTAGTTATTTTTATAGTGTAATGGGAATACAACTGACACTCAAAGTATCTATCTGTTGCAGAAGAGGGCTATTCGTGCATAATATTCGTTAAAGGCTATCACTGAGAAATTAATTTAAAGAAATTGGTATCATGACAGTTGCATGTTAATTCATCTATGGAACACAAAGTTTAGTGACGTTCGTGATATAAACACTAGAAGTAAAAATATAAACTCGTGTTGCCAACCACAAAATTACAAAGATTAGTATGTAGTAATTCTACAATAAAATTCCAAGCAGATATCACGAATTAAGTATTACCAAATTTAAGTCCTTAAACCAAACTCTTTGCGAAAAGGCTTATTACACAGTTTTGGTTTATTTAGCTGACAAATTTGCTTGGGATTTATGATGCTCACTCCAGCATTAACCTACGTATTTGGTGTGAAAGTAATGGACATTTTTTATTGTATGTTGTTTTGGTTGTATTAGTTGCCTGTCAGAGATTACTTTGAAGGAAAAGGCCGCCAATTGTACCTTTTACCTTTAAGTTATCATTGCAAATAATCTGGTGTTTTAAGATGTGTTAAGACCAACTGAATTCCTTTCGTGTGTATAAATGTGAGTATAGCCTAGGCTTGTAAGATATAAGTTCATATTTAGTATCTTACTGGTAGTTTTGAGTGTTTCTCCGGCTTATCCAATTGTCCTGCTGGCGGTAGTATCGCGTTACGGGTCGTTCATGTTGACTTATACCAGTTAGGCAGCTCGATGGCTGGAGCTCGCATGCTATCTGTATCAACAGGCCGACTCAAAACTATGGTCCTTTCTTCAAAAGTCCAACCAAGATCATATAATATACTCGCATAGATTTTTAATATTTTTTATTTAATCAATGTTCTCGAACTTCAATAAAAATACCTCTGTGGTATGTTTCGACCATAGATCGAACTAAGTGGCATGAAATTTCCAGCAGTGGACTGCGATAGGTTGATGATGATGATGATGATTGTTTCGGCATTTCTTCCCAGAGTGAAGTAGGAAATGCCGGCCTCTTCTAACTGTAAAGTCTTAAGATTTACTTCAAAATAAATATTATTTATCATTTCAATGTGATGTGATGATGATTGATTCCGTTTTTGTTTTAAGAATCTAAGAATAACGAAGACACGGACTAAAGTAAGTGATTACTGTCATCTTAACAAAGGTTGTTATAACGTGTAGTTCATAATTATGGTAACGAATCAAGAATGCTGAGTCTCATAATCTGTTTCAATTCCGTGGGAAGTCAAGGGAGCAGTCTTAGTAGGACAACAGCATTGCAAAGAGCAATACTACTTGAAACAAATCGTATGTGGTATTTGGTTTATTTCAAGATTTCTTGACCGGCTAGCGTGGAATAGCAGGCCAAATCATACCTTGGTCTCAAAAGGAAACCTATGTCCAGACACAGGCCAAATGTTGTTACCATGATGATGATTATGACCACATTTATAAAGAGAAAAAATAAGATTTAAGAGGTTAATATTACTAAAACCTATGGCAAAAATTTATTTATTTTTTATTTATTTATTTATCTTTATTGTATATACATAGTACGAAATGGTACAACAGGAACAATCACTCAATATGAATAACAATTGGCAGTCTTATCGCTCTCGGCGATTTCTTCCAGACAAACATAACACGGATATGTGTGTTTCAAAAATTTTAAAATTTAGGGTAGTTTACATACAGGAAACACACAAAACATATAAAAAATAAAAGAAAAAAAGAAAACAAAAGAAATAGTAGCGATCTATACACAAATGTTAGACACTATTCATATTACACAAACATACTTATACCTACACAAATACATATACACACTGAAATATATATATGTATGCATACACATACAGACTAGTACAAATAAAACATAAAATTAAAACAAAAATATTCACAATGATAAGTAGTCATCCTTCACCAGCTTTTTGAACATATGCAAGGTTTTTGCTCGTCGGATATCATCTGGCAAATTGTTCCAAAGCCTTACCGCTTGCACAGTAAAAGACTTATCTGCAAACTGAGTGGAATGTGCTGGCATTCTTAGTTTTAGATTCTCCGATGACCTCAGGTCTCTGCAATGTGTACTTTTTAAGAATTGAAAACGTTCTTTGAGATAAGGGGGTGTGTGAGGATGAAACAGAACACTGTATAAAAGAGTAAGAATATGCAGATTCCGGCGAAAGCGTATTGGTAGCCACTTGAGTTTAGAACGAAACTCTGAGATATGATCATATTTACGTAATCCAAATATGAATCTAATGCATAAGTTTTGAAGTCGCTCAAGTTTGTTCGATTGGTCTTCGGTGAGGTCCAGATAGCTGACATCGCCATAGTCAAGGATGGGGAGTAGAAGTGATTGTGCGAGCGCAACTTTAGTATTAGTTGGCAGGAAATTCTGTAGCCTTCGCAGAGATCCTGCTGCAGCAAATAGTTTGCGACTTACCTCGCCTATCTGAGAGTTCCAGGATAGGTACTTATCTACACAGATTCCCAAGTTTTTCACCGTATCACTTAATGGAACAACCGTGCCGCTGCAACACACAACTGGTATCTGGTGAAAGTTAACTTTGCAGTGCAGCCTGGAACTACCCACTATCATGACTTGTGTTTTGGTTGGGTTTATGTTTAGTCCATGCTCCCTACTCCAGTTGCAAATTTGAATTAAGTCTCGATTAATGACGTCCACCGCTTGAGTTAGATTATCTGGAGTAGCTTGTGAATAAATTTGGAGGTCATCTGCATAAAGATGGTAGGAAGAAAGTAATTGTTTTGTGATTGAGTTAATAAAAACTGCGAAAAGTCTTTACTAATGTAAATAAACATGGCAATATAATTACTTGCAAGTAATTTATAACATAAGTAAGTTTGAATTTAATATTATTTTGAATGCAAATATTGTTTAGTGGTTTCGTTCAATACTTAGATTTCTGTTTCACGTTAGGCAGACAGGAAAACTCGACACAAACCCAAATACTGAACGCTTTTGATTCGACGAGCAAAACGTATTATTATATCAGAATAATATATTATCAACATATTACGCTTACTCAGAAAGTCATGAGAAAGGACCGACATTTTGTTTTTAGCGACATTGTTTGTAAACGAGCAACACCATAGGTGCTAATGACGCTTTTGGGTTATAGGAAGGGCAAAGAAGGGGGTTGGGGGGGGGGCGGTTGAGTATGGACCTCTATTATAGTTACTTACCCACTTGCTCGGTGAAACACAGCGCAAGCACTGTTTCACAAAACGTTGACGTTCTAAATTTACAAAGATATATATATATATATATATATATATAAGAAAAGTTGAAGTGAAGATTTGCAACCATGTTCAATAATGGACGAATCGCACGCAAGAGGAAACTTCTAGGTTCGTATCTATTTCAAGGAATATTTATTAAGTCGTATTTACAAATCCATTACGTAGATATTTTTTGAATTAGATTGAAATAGATGAATATTGTTTTTTTATGAATTAAGGGGCAGACGTAGCGTATGATGGTAAGCGATTACCGCCGCCTATGGACACACGCAACACCAGAGGCGTCATAAGTGCGTTGCTGGCCTTTTGGGAACGGGGAGGTGGATAGGTGGAGGGGTTAGGGTGTGGGCCTCCGTTATCCTCACTCAATCGGTGAAACACGGCGCAGGCGCTGTTTCACAGCAGATTTCTGTGAGACCATGGTTTCACTCCCGTCGAGCCGGCTCTTTTGTGCCCTAGTGTTGCTCTACCATGGTAACTATTATGATCGCGGGTGATTAAAGCATTAGTATTGTTATGTACTACAAATGCATACTGAACCAAATATTGATTACTATTTTATTTGTTTTAACTTTTTTCCATCCCCATTTTTTTCTAAAATAAAAGTAGCTCTAATTACTCCTTGAAACATCAGCTGTTGCATCAACCAGTGTAAGTTTCGTCCAGATCGGTACAGACCTTCCTAAGAAAAGCCGGGAAAAACAGACTGATAAAATTTCTAAAAATTAATGTGTTAAATATAAGAAAAACTTGTAATTTGAAATTACGAATTGACACTTCAATTCGAACATGCTATTCATTTTATTATTACTCATATATCTAATATTAGTAATAATAAATTGAATAGCATGTTTCCTTGTTGTATTATGAACTAATAAGGATATTAGTTTTGTTATTTGCACAGTATTATATAGTTATTTGGCTTTCCTGTATGCGGTGTAACATTATCCGAAATATAACTTTATAACATTACATTATTGTAACATTCCTCAAATGAATTATGGACCCGAGCATCACTAAAGAATTATCAAATTACTCCATCATCATTTTCCTAGCCTTTATTATTCCCAAAATAATTTTGTGTCGGCTATTAGTTAAACCTGTTTTACTTGAATATCAGTTTTTCCACGAAAAAACTTACTTGTGCCTATTATGAGTTGTTTCTTTCACACAGTTCACAGGAGCTCTAGCACTACAAATAATAAATATTCACACTCAAACACAATACAACAAATACAAAGGTTCCCAACTTTCATTTTTTGAGTTCAACTAAGAGTTGTTCCGTGCGTTCAAGTTCCTGTGGGTTCAAGCCGCGCACTTAGTGCAGAAGAAAACGGCGTGATGACAGCTTAAATGAATTTTTTTTACGTGTTGAAACCCCCTCGGGCCTGCACCCACCGGGGCTTGCGGCGGGGCGGTGTGTCGGAATCGAACCGACTAAAACCACTCGGTGTGCCATTCTGCGCCTGAGACGGGAGGGATCTGGGAACCGCTTTCTTACGCCACCCGGACCCCTCCCAGACAGCTTAAATCACTTAGCCAACCATACAGTCATCAGTCCCTCAGTCGGGCAGTTTATTATTTTCTATTCGTTTCTTCATATATTTTCAGGTTTAAACCTGAAAGCGAAGGTGTTCCAAGAAGCTACACGCTTACTGGATCCCTTGCCGCCTCCACGACCTTTAACGCCAAATTGTGAAGCTGTTCAGATTCAGTTGAAGTATATTAGGAAACCAAGCAAAAATAAGCCGACAAAAATGGTTAAGAAGATAACTCTTCCAAATGCAGTTCTAGACTTGGCTGTTTTGGGTTTCTTTAATCAAGATATTAACTAGTAGAAGGTATGATCATACTTAAATTTATTGTAAGTGTGAAAATGGAGGATTTGGAGGAATTTCTTATGCATATGGTCAGCACCACCAGCAATCAAACTCTAGAGCATCCTTAACAGTCACTAAGCCCGTACAATTTTGTTTTTTTAAATTGTCTGCACGTGCACTACCCTTAAACTGTTGTGTTATTGTTACCGATCAGAAGGAAATTTGTTTATTTTTTTAAAAGAAAAATCACAAAAGTCCCCTATACTATAATTGATTACTAAATTATTTAACAAACAATCAAGGCGTCGACAATTAATCGAACCAATAACTATAATTAAGTTACAGTCACAATAAGAACCAATACGTCCGAAAGCCACGCACAACTTGCAACGAGGCTCGGCAGGTGCTTTTATAATATGGCACTAGGTCCTGAATGGGGATAACCTAACTAATAAGCTCATTTTATATTGTTGTTTTTTATACATATATGTTAATGTATGAATTGAAAAAGCAAAAAAAATGCATGAAGAATTAATCATTTCGCAACAACATTTTTAAGGAATAACTTATGTTGTTTATAAGTAACAACCTAATGAAATATTCTAACAAGTTAATAGTGCACGTATCAAAAACTAATATTTATATTAACACGAATTTAATTCTTAATCTTAAAACTTTTAAAATTTGTTCTTTTAGATTGTACGGTACTAATATTTTTTCTTTCAATATTGTGACCTGTTGTGCATGTTACATGTCAAGTTTAATAATAAAGGAATAATTTCAAACTCATTCAAGAATATTTAATTTTCATAGTGATCCCAAGGAAACACTGCTAATAAGTGGCCAGAACTATTTTTACCCGACTGCCAAAGAAAGAGACTTATGTTTTTCTAGTGTATGTATGTGTTCTTGTTCTTTGGTACACCTTAGAGTCTAAATGGGTGGCCGTATTTTTGCGTGAGTGGTGTTAATAGATTCGTTTTAGTCATGAGAGTGATATTGGGTACATCAAAATGAAAAAAAAACAAAGCTAAGGATTTTTGGCCAAAAAGTATTCTCAAAAAAATGTTTTCAAAATACACCGAGTGTAGTTTCAAAATAAATAATTTTTAACGGTGATTACGAATATATAATATATATAACTCATATGTTTCATATATGATTCTTACTATTAAACAAATATAATTTGACTGCCTCTGTGGCGCAGTGGTAGCGAATGCGACTGCTGTGCAGGAGGTCTCGGGTTCGATTCCTGAGCCGGACCAAATGTTTGTATGATCTGCAAATATTTGTTTCGGAGTTTGGGTGTTTTCTATGTATAAAATGTATGTATTTACAAAAAGAAGTATATAAGTATTAATATCAGTTGTCTAGTACCCATAGTACAAGCTCTGCTTAGTTTGGGACTAGATGGCGTTGTGTGTTAAAATGTCAACATATTTATATTTATATTATATAATCTGGGGCATTTTAAATATTGAACGCTTAATGGAGAATCAGTCCTATAATTCTCATCCTCGATAACATAATTAACAACTTTCTACCATAAATAAGGCGTTACATTAACCGCGTTGTCCTGAGACAGTAGGGCCACGCTGTTACGAGTGGTTACTCATGACAGCGTGGCTCTATTCAACAGAATCCAAGTGGTTGTTAGGCGGCCTACGCTTCCATTATGTTCATGCTTTTCACCAGGCAGAGTATAATCACTTTTTCAGGTACGTAAATAAATAAAACATCAAGGTAAAAACTGATTACATCCTTCCCTTGAACAAAAACTTCTAATTGCAGGGGCATAATATGGGTTCTAAATAATATTCCTCTTTGAATTCTTTATAGTTCAAACATTCAAATACATTGCATTCTGTTTGAATTACACCTCTGAAAAATTTCTTTAAACGATTATTTTCCCATGAACTTTGTTTGGATATTCGATTTGCAAATTATTAGTAGAAATGCGGTCATCTCTCTTCCATGATTTTACATCTTCCTAGCGACTCGGTCTAACGTCTCATGAAAGTCTTTGAAATGCTCGGATTCTCTCTACTACAATATACATCTATTACACAAATAAATCTTTCTCTTGAATCACTCTATCATCGCTAAAAATGGCATTAAAATCCGTTGAGAGGTTTTAAAGATCTAGAGGAACAGACAGCGGAAGCGCCTTCATTTTATACTATACTAGCTGACCCGGCGAACTTTGTGTCACCTTATTTATTTTTATGAATATTTTCTAAATTATAGAAAAAAAAAGTTTTGTGAGCCTGTGTCGACTTCCCGCAGCGCAGCAGTGTATAAAACTAATACAAAAAGAATATAACACCTGCCTTTTTAGTTTTCTTGCTGTTAACAAACTTTGTCCTGACAATACAAATACATAAAAAAAAATATAATTTGGTGCAGTCGATCGAAAGTTATGGGCGTACACGATTACATTCATCTACTATGCCTATAGAGATAGCAAAATGACGTAGACTTACAAACATTTCATAGCACCAGACCAGGTTTTATTTTTATTTTTCAGCTTCTGTACTTATAATGTTCCATCTAGATATATATGTGTCACACATATACATCCAAAATATGAGTCAGTATAGCAGGACATATCAAGCATTCCAAATATATTTGATCGATACTTGATTTTAACGATTTCTTTATCGAATAGTGTGATAGGTATACGATAATGGCGCAATTTCATTCGTTAGGTGCTCATTGACTTCGGTATCGGAAATAATATCTACACAATTTATTTATTATTGTAAATTATTACTTACATGTCTATTGACAATATGGCCTTAACCCTCTCCTGAGAGGAGACTCGAGCCCAGCAGTGGGACATTACGTTTACAAAATGTAGACGTGAATAAGGCTTGTCTTGTTTTGATAGTTGCGTGTGGTCGAAGTTGCGTTGATTTCTGGCACTACTCTCGTTATTTATATCGCTGAGATTATAAAATATATTGTTTTTTTTTGTTTAGCTTGCCTTTTGCTCTGAAAATGCCTACTTCGTAAAGGCTGCCTTATGCATTACACAATAGAGAAAGTAATATATATAAAAGAATGAATGTTTATCACTTTTTTACTCATATATAACGATTTACTGGGTATGTTGGCATGTCTAGTGATTACCATAATTGCTTTAATTTATTAGAAATCACAAATAACTTGGTGAGTTTGAACTCTGGGAACATCTAGGAGTCTTAAGTTAATTTCTAAAATGTGTAGAGCATATTGTTTAAACATATATTTGCGATCATCACTTCTTTTATTATATACTTTGAGTTACAGATATCCTTGGTTTGATTTAATCACTTATCGTTTCACCGAGTGAGAATACCAGACCGGTACCGGAGGCCCATACCCCAATTCCTCGCCCGATTCCTTTCCCCATCCTCCAAAGGCCGTCAACGCACTTGTGATACCTCTGGTGTTGCGGATGTTCATGGGCGGCGTTAATCGCTCACCATCAGGCGAAATGTCTGCTCGATTGCACCTATTCTATAAAAAAAAATTCTGACCACCTAACGAGCTTCACCCGTTGTTCTGTTCTGTTCAGTGGTTATCTGATCCTAAAAGTGAAGTCATAAAATAGAAATGAACAAAACAAATAACACGAAGAACAATGCACTAGGTAAGTAAAAAATCATATATTTCAGCAGTTTTAATACATGTATTTATAGTAACATAACCGTTTCAAAGATTCACATAGCATTTTTTACTTAACGAGTCTTCTTTTTGGCTCAAGAAAAGAAGCAAGAAAGGCAAAAGCTTTCTTTGTATCACTGGGAAAAGGCGTGCATAATTTCTTGCCAGTTACGACATCACATTAAATAGGAATAATTCTACAATTATTTTTGTCTAATAGCTGCTATTTTTGTATAGGAGGCGCTCATAGCCTAGTTTCACTCGGTGATTAGAAACAATCAACGTGGGTAAGCAACGACTGCGCGGTCAGTACCTGGATGGGTGGCATGTTACCATGAGCGTCTCCGTGATTCGGAGGTCACGTTAAGCAGTCGGTCCCGGTTGTAATCATAGAATAACAGTCGTAAAGCTTAGTTGGAGGCCTTTGGGCGGCTTAAAAATATTCAATGAAAAGATTACGTGGCCACAACGTAGTCTTGCCAGTACCCACACGCACTTGGCCTACGTGGGGACGTATGGCCTTAGCCCTCTCCTGAGAGGAGACCCAAGTCCTGCACTGGGATATTATGGATTGTTGATGAATGTATTAAATCTGATCTCTCATGAGTCAATTCACATTACGCTATAAAATTCTTCAATAAATTCATTAATGGATTACATAAATCTCAGATCATCTCAACTTATTTCTTTAATTTCACTCTTTTCTTTATTTATTTCTTAAATTACAAACTAAGGTTGCACAAAGTGTGTTTCTAATTTAGACTAAAAATGTTCAGATTTATTTTCTAAATTATTATTTTTCTTTCTTTCAGTGCCTTCTTTTGTGCTATATTGTTCTATACTAAAAGATGTAGAGACGGGATCATTCGTAATGGGAGACGGGGGCTGTGGAGGCGGCAAAGGGTCTTCTAACTTTGTGGCTTCTTGGAACACCTTTGCTTCTAGTCCTGGAAAAGAAAAAATAGTGAGATAAAAAGTTTTTTTTAGTTAAGATAATACGTGTGGTACGTACGTAAAGTATTTTGTAGAATGAATAATTAAAGAGCTAGCAATAACATTTCGAGACACATGGATCGAACACAAA
The DNA here is from genome assembly GCA_003709505.1 of Hyphantria cunea. Taxonomy (NCBI): domain Eukaryota; kingdom Metazoa; phylum Arthropoda; class Insecta; order Lepidoptera; family Erebidae; genus Hyphantria; species Hyphantria cunea. The sequence goes on from PKRV01002124.1 coordinate 390,194, forward strand.
AAACAATCAGACTTAAAATAATAATATCATTTATGAATCACCCAAACATTTCAAATCGTAATACTGAGTTCAATAGAAAGCGGAGAGGTCAAGGCTTAAGCCACTACGCCATCCCTGGATTCATTTCTTATTTTTTTACATATGATACATAATAACACGAATAAACAATCTTCTACATAATTAATACTCTCGATTCTACTGTAAGACAAGCTAGTACAACGTTTGTTTCAAGTTTCTTTGCAGTGATGTGGTCCTACTCCCCCCTTGGTCGCTTCTTGCAACACCCACGGGATGAATGGAGGTGGTAATGATCCGCACTTTTAATGTGTTACCACATGGATATAAAGATACAAGCCCACTTGTCTGCGTTGATTAATCAGTAAATAGATTTATGTTACAACAAGTTTAAATTTCTTTTGAACTATAGGGAGCAAATAAGCAGATGGATCTGGCGTTAAGTAACTACCGTTGCTTTTGTGGAGGAGCCAGACCGACCCTTAGGGAATAGTAAAAATAAAAATATTTTTCGAACATGTGACACAACGCCTTTTAGTCCCAAACTGAGCATAACTTGAGCTATCAAGAGTTGGACAATTAATATCACTAAATATTAAACAGACAAAACACACAAACTCGGAAACAACTATTTGCAGATCAAGAAAACGTTTCCTCTGACATGGGAATCGACCACGAGACCTCAAGCACAGCAGTCGCATACCCCACCACTGCAAAACCGTAAATACTGCTAATACGGATGATTTGTGAGTAATATTTCGAGTGCGTTGCATACCTGTAATTTGAATAGGCCGCTTTCTGGCAATTATTACTGACTAAACATTGTCTTTCACATCATAAAGGGAATCCCCGACCATAATAGTTAGATAATTATCTCTGAAGTTGCTATTAAATAGGATGTGTCATTAAGTGTACTTTTCCATTTTAAAATGAAAATGATGACAGTTAACGGCTGTTTCCATGAAATTTTCTGTGATTATTTCTGGATGTGGCTGTAATTCACCGAAGACCCATTGAATCTCAGATTTAAACTCATGAATTACTTCTGGATTATTCGCATAAACCCGAGATTTTACAAGAACCCAAAGAAAAAAATGTAATATCTCGACTGAAAATTTTTCGAAGTGTCCGAACGATCTCAGCATAACGTTCCAAATTTTTGTATTATGTTTTTACAATTATAACGCGTTATTATTTCCTAAAACACTCCACTTTTTAATAATCAGAATTAACACAAGAAAAAAAAGACACTAAATTCATCGTTTGAGTAATAATCAGCCCTGGTTCGTCCACGAATCCCACCTAGACATATTTTCTTTGCTCCAGTCGACCTGATACCAAAGTCTATTTAATTATCTCCAGGTCAGCCACGGTAATTTGTATCCAGCCGGTAGACACTCAGCTTACTTCTGAAGACACTAAATAAAAAAAGTGGGATCTTATTAAGCTATAATGCTTACTTACTGAAGAACTGTTGAAAGCACAGGACATTGACCAAGATGTCTTTTTCGTTGCTCATGACATTCCCTTCTTATCAACATAACAAATCACGTTACGTCATGAGGACATTAAGTGAATTTTATTGTAGTTTGAGTGTAGGTAAATGACCACCATAGCCAATGTTCATGGAATTTAATAGACAAGTGTAATGGCGCCCTTCGAGTGGACATCCTCGAAGTAAATATATGATATTTTCTAATATGCAGTTAATTAAAATGAAAGTGTCCCTTTGCAGCTCAAAAGTCTTACCTATTTCAATACCTCTACTCTAGAATTCCTCTCATGCTTTCCTTCAGGCAGAGTGGAATCACTATGGCAGGCTCATGAAAAAAACTTAAACGTGGTACTTACACAAAAAAAAATTGTCTGTATGTGGCACTACTTTTCGGTTAATCTTCGGAATTGGTAGACCACATACGAATTTTAATTTCAGAAAACAAGTTGATTATCTGAAATGATATCAGATTCACATCACATCCACAAATTTTGTTAGGTTCACTGTCGACAAGGGCCGTTCATAAGATAGGAGGTTAATGGAAAGATCATTTCAACAGAGTATCAAAAGTAAAAGGAATTTGGTATAAGTCTATACACTCTGAACCACTTCGTATACTATGGATCACAGAATGTACATTCAACAGAGAGTTCATTAAAATAATATTCAGACTAAGATCAGGACACATTCCAACAAACAAATTTACGTACTTGATGCACAAAGTTGAATCTCCAAATTGTAATGTGTGTGGCGTGGAGGAAGACGTACAACATGCTCTGATAAAATGTGTCAAGTACCGTAGGGATAGGGAAACTGTAATGGAAGCACTGGGGGTGAACCCATGTGACATAGGAAACCCTCAAAATATTCTACCGTCGCCTACATCTAATGAAGCAAGTATGATCTGGCGCATGACTAAACCCGCAGTGACTCCTCTAAATTAGTTTAATATGTGCTTAAATGGATGGTAGTTATAATGGTTACAATGGGATTGTCATAACCGAAAGTTAAAAACCCTGTAATAATAAAAGAATTAAAAAAAATTGCCCCGCTGAACGCAATGGAGATGGGAAAGGTTCGTTTCAAATTTTCTTTCTTTTTTTTTATTGAATAGGAGGCAAACGAATAGACGTATCACCTAACGACTACCACCGCCCATGGACACCCGCAACACCAGAGGCGTCACAAGTACGTTACCGCCCTTTGTTTTGGTATTTTTATTGTCTTGGGTAGTTTTGTTAATTTAAACAGTTTAGTTATCTGTTTTCACAATCAGTATGGTGACCACTTCTTTGGCTTTTCATCAGGCAAAGTCGAGTTACTTCAGCATGTGTAGTTTTTTGAAGTTTATTTTTATTTGACGACAACGAAACAAAAAAGGAACCGTAATACTATGTATGAATTGTATGTTTGACCATAGCGCCTAAACTACTGAAATTTAATGAATGAAGTGTCAATAGATTCGCGATAATGGCCAGTGAGACAGAGGCTATATATTTTTGTTTTCATTATCTGGTCCGCTGTTGGTTTAGTTCATTGCGTCATACAGAACAATCGAAGGCATGATAATTTATATTTCGCCAGGGTTCATACTATTCATTTAAGGGTGTCTATTGTCTAGTTACCAATTAGAAGTAACTTTTAAGAACAGGTATCTATTATATTCATAATCGTTTAATCAGATAATGCTACTTTGTCTATGACACTTGGTTTTTTATTGTGATTCACGGCTTACGGACCTAAAAACAGGGCTAGTTGACCTATTTCTTTTACGGAGTTGGTAGCAGATATTTAAAATACAGGTACCCTTTCTTACTTAGACAATTACTATTATTTGTACAGGCATCACAGCTCATGCAAATTTGTACCTACATATATAGAGTTTTGTTAGTATTCCGTCACTTGGAGAAACCCTTCAATCTCAGTTTTCGGGGTACCGGGGGGTTTCATTGTAGTCCATATAAATGCCCAAAATATTCCTGCTCACTTTAATGAGATGTTGGCAAGCTTTAACTGCGTGAATGTACACGCAATTTTGGTTTCAGAGTCATGGTTGAAACCGTGTCTACCATCTCACTCCTACTCTCTCCCTGGTTTTCATCTAATTAGGAATGATCGCACTGGTCGTGGTGGGGGTAGTGTGGCTGTATACCTACGCACTCACATTCCTTTTTCAATCGTAAGTTTATCCTCACAACCCCACCAACGGATGGGGCCGAGCATCTCTTCTGAGAAGTAGAACTGCGACATCAAAAAATTTTACTTGATGTGTATAGTACACACCGAGTAAAATTTATCTTCTCCTTCCTTACACATGAACTACTTCTCTTCTTTCGAACAGATATTAGAAAATCTTGCTCCATCTTATGAGCACTCGATCATTATGGGAGATTTCAACATGTGTCTGTTAAAGGGAGACTCGCGCTCTGCATCGTTAAGGCGTTTGGTGGAGTCTACCAATTTCACGATACTGCCTTCAGGTGCGACTCATAATGTCCCAAACTGTTCTCTTGGATCTCATTATAATATCTAAGACTGAACACGTAAATAATCATGGCCAGTGTTCAGCTGATGAGTTTTCCCACCATGATCTCATATATCTGTCCTACGCTCTCCGACCTCCCAAGTTGAAACATAAATTTTTCGTGCGGCGTAGTTTTGGCAGTATGAACGTGGAAAAACTGTGTGCGGATGCTAAGAGTATTGATTGGCAACCTCTTTTATCTACGAAGTGCATTAATGAAAAAGTTACCATATTCAACTAGAATATAATTGACCTGTACGACATCCATGCTCCTCCTCGGGCTGTTAAATTAAAATATTTACCTGCTCCATGGCTCACTGATGAAATACGAGGTATCATATCGCGAAAAGCAGTGGCTTAGACGAAACACAAGCGTCGACCTACGCAGACTAATCACGACAAATATGTGTCCATAAGAAATCACTGCAATAAGGTGTGTGTGCACAACGCCAACATTTGTAATATAATTTGTTTTTTGTTATATAAGTAAAAACTTTTTTTTTACATTCTTAAATACCCTGCACCAGCTTTGAATGAAACCTGTCCATCCAAAGATTGCCTGGAAGAAATTGCAATGAGTAATAAGGCCGCCCTTTGTAAATCACATTTTCAGTTTTTCTTTTTTTTATAATTTTTAGAATTGTATATTGTGTGTAAGCCTTGGTGTACAAATAAAGTATTATGTATCTATCTATCTAAGTATGTCGATAATCTATATATATATATATATATAAATGAATCCCTTTTTCACGGCATCACGCGTGAACGGATGGAACAATTTCGTTATCCTTTTAGTAGTTTCGAGGAATGGTATAGGCTATATATTATCCCGCTTACACCGATAGGAGCCGAGCATCGACGAAAAATATAACAAAAACGGAGAAAACTCCATTCCTTTTCAGATACGCTGACAAAGTTGCACGGGTTAGTGTATTATACTTTCCGTCATGAATTCGTGCGAAGTCGGGGTGGATTGCTAGTGCTGAATATATGTAATTGTGTCGTAAGATGCGATTAAGCGAGTAAACTACGCAAGACTCATTAATTGTTCATAGAAGTAAAACTTCAAACAAACTATTCTAACTGTGACGACTTCCATCTGCAGTGATAACAAAAACATATGACAACGGTGTAACGTAGTGTATGAAGAATCCTGAATCGCGCAATAGAAGTTCTCGCGTCGATTAGCATATTCTCATGTCAATTAGCATATATATACAACCGTAGGGTAGTGGCCCGCCAAGCCTGATCACCTGGTCGGAGCATCCTCCCTTTGTCTTGGAGGGACATGTGACCCGTTCCTCTACACTAACCTTTCTGCCTAGCGGAGATTAGTAGGCTAAAACCTCATTTATCAGGATAGGTCTATGTTCAGCAAGGGATTTTGAAGAGCTGTTGAGAATAATGTGATTATGTCCAAGTGATCTATAAGAATTATTTAAACATAATAACATTATTTATTCATTAAACAGTATTTTTATTTAAACAGTATTTTCCATAGTAAGTGTCTATCTAATGCCCATAAATGATACAGAAGGAATAAATAAAAGAGTACATTGTGCAACTGTTGCAGTTGTTTTGGCAACTACAGACGCAACAGCACAGGTGCATTCGCTGTCTCTCTAATCAAGATTTCTATCGCATTTGACGACTTTTTTACCACTTCAGAGAGATATTCTTCTATAGATTGTGCTGCTATACAGCTTATATTATTTATTTATTTAAATATATCTAAACTGTTGTTCTTACCTAATATTATAAACTAGAACAACACGGTTGGGGAATTAGCAGCGGGCATTACCCTCTGTTAAAGTATATGCCCAAATGGGCCTACGCATTACACTGTTATGACAAAGAATGTTTTTTGTCTGTGTAAAATTAAGATTGTTTTGCTTTCATTGTTGTGTGAGTGTGTAGTGACAGGCGATTGTTTTGTATGTGAAAATTGTATGAGTGAATATTTACTCCGCAAAAAATAACAGATTGTTGTTATCGGGAAAACTCTATATTGATCGATGACTATAACCAAACAGGACTTAAATACTTGAGTTATTGTACTTACCTAGAACATTTTTTCCACGTTTTTTACCTCCTGGGTCGCACATTGTTTATAGATATTTGTCAATTATCAATGTTTTACAAATACTTCCGAAAATTCACTAAAACTTCCTAATTATATAAAAACACACGTCAGTTTGGTCTCTGCACTAATTGTAAAATGAAACGGCCATTTATTGTAATCAGATTATATGCCATTTGTAGTTTCTATCGTATCATATACAAGCAAGCATCTTATCAGTAAGACATTTAGGTGCCGTACACACTTTAAATGCAGATGACAATAACGTCATTGATTCTCGATAAGGATGGAATATCAAACGGTAACACCCATGTGACGTGGTTGGCGGTAGTCACAAAGTACTTAGGCTTTCACGGCTAGACTGATGCTCCGATTCGAATGAAATTTGGCAAATACGGGAGAAGGGTATGGGCTACACGGCACACATGACATACACGCGGGTGGAGCCGCACATAAAAGCTATTTTAAATATTATATGAAACCACTGTTACACACCCTTAGAACGCAGATTTTTACGTAATATACCACGCGGGCCAGATGGTTTTATTTTAGTTTTCCCACCCTTGAGATGAGTAGGGATAGTGACATCATGACATGTGACTATCCGTCACCAAAATGATTGATAAATTAGAACTCATAAATATAAAACAAATTTATAAGTGTGTAATTACCCTATAAGATTATAATACGAACAAAGATAAATTTATCAGTCACATAGCTTAAATGTATAGCTTATTAGTAGTAAATAGTGCACAATTACAGCATATGGTAATGTATTTACATAAACATTACATTTCCAGTGAAATTTTATGTTGCCTTTTCAGCTCATGACGCAAAAAAGATGTATTGATTTCGATCTATACTTTTATGTTTAAAAATTTATCTTCTATATATAATGTTTGTTTGATGTATCAAACTACGCGGTCGTAATGAATTTTAACGCAGTTTTCACTTGTAGTGTACGTTGTGGTTAACGGTGATGTATGGGAAGTTTATTTTTGTCTGGTGTGACTCGGATGGATAAGGTTAGCACTCAATCCTGACTTATACACACAATCCATACGTATATACGAGGGCGTTTGAAAGTAGCGCCTCTGTATAAAAGTTAAAATAAGAAGAGAAGAACATGAAGAAAACATATCGATGAAATTGTTTGGTGTGGGAGTTGCAGGGTACAAGAGAAGGAAAACATTGTGGATAAATTGTGAGATAGAAAATATGACATGGAAGGGAGTTAACAGTGAAATGGCTAGTGATAGAGTAGAATAGAAGTATAAATCACACTGCATCGACCCCAAGTGAAATTCGGATAAGGGGAGGTACATTTTAATTGTAGGAGCTGATATTGTATAAAGATGTGGGTCAGTCAAGTACTCAAGCGGACGTCTGACGCAGACCATGGATAAGAGAACTTGTGGAAGGTGCCCTTCGATGGACCGATAATTTAAACAAAGTTGCTGGCAACGATTATCCAAGATTTAAACGATTTACGCTTTTTATTGCTGAAGGCCTTTGTTCCGCATTGACAACCTGAAGGTTAATTTATTCGCGATCACTTTTAGTGGGAAACCCAATGTTGCTCAATCATAAGATATCGTTGCATTACATTACGTACCACACACATAACTGTACATGTTGAATCATATTACCGCAAATACATATTTGTGAAAAAAAGTACAAACAACACATAGTTTTTTAAAATATGTCGTAAGACAAGTGACGGTAAAAATATAATAATATTAACAAACAAAAAACATAATGAAAAAAAACAAGGATTCATTTTAATTTAAGTATTTTATAATAGAACTAAATGTCAAACGTATCAACCTTATGGTACACAGTTACATTGCCTATTGCGTAAAACAGGCGTCGTACGTACGTAATGTCGTGCAATTCTTTTTTAAATTCATTAAACACTAATCGCAGAACCATACTTCAGCACAGATGCACACCATACCTCGGAGAGCACGTCAAGCAGGCGGTCCCGGTTGTCAATAACATCTAGGGAAATTGTAGTGAAGTCAGTGCTTTAAATATACTGACAACTAGTTCAAAATTCGAATTCAGCTTGATTTCGGGGTTGCTGAGGTCGGATACTAGTAGCTTTATGGAAAAACTGTTATTCTAGTAACACCGGTTGTAGTAACATTCGACTCCAAATAATCTAAGACATAATCAAAGCCAGGAAGCTGAAGGTGCCATACCTTCAGCACACATGGACTAGCTCGACTGTCATCATGTTTGGTTGTTTGTTTTACCGGGCTATTTCGGCACTTAGCATCTTGATTTTGCCGTTGTACGTGGCTTTGTCTTCTTCTTACTCCAACAACTCTAAGTCATCCCAGAAGTCTTTTCAGGTCACTAGATGTTTGCGGGAGTGGTGTGGATGGATCTGCCACACTTCTACATTCTGTGAGAACGTGCTGCGGCATTTCTTCTGTTTCACAGAGGGCTGTCTGTTGTGCCTACAACTATAATGAAGAAGTGCTTGGTTAAGGGATAATGCCCTGTTAGGATTTCTATGACTTTCCTGAAACCGTTTCTTTTCAGTCTAATCGAGTTGCAGACCAGCCCGTCTTTTTGATGCTACCGGAACTGCACTTTTTGTTTGCCTGCATCCTTGTTTGTTATTTTTCCATTCGGTTTTCTTTTGTATTGGCGTGCAGCCTATTTTTATTTGGGCTTGGAGTAAAGGTAGTAGTGGTTTCGGTCCACTTATTGTCGATTCTAATTACTGGGGTCATATCATGATCTCAGAAAACCAGGGTTAAGTAATTCTTTGCACCCTTCCCAGAGTGAATAAGGTTAGGGAATATTATTTTTTTTATGTTTTTCTGTCAATTTAGTTTTTCATAGATAATATTAATTTTAATGTTATAATAAATGTGAATGTTCATTTTAATTAAGAATGAGAAAACCCTAATAACGGCCCAAAACATGTTACAAAATATATTTTATATTTTTCATAAATAAATATTAATAGTTTGATTCCTTTATTAGGTAAGCATATTTAAGATGTTTACTAAGAACAATGTTGGAAAGGCTTTTATATAGTATGGAATGACGGTCCAGGAGTTCTAAGTGTTTGAAGATACTTTGAAACGGTACAATGATAAAGACTTATTAGATATGTATAATAAGTCATTTTCATTCTACTGTTTTATATCTATAAAGTTTCAAATAATTGCGCAGAGTAACGGAGATTGAGCGCCACTCCACAATACACCGACAGTAGCATTATACCACAAGAAAATCTCAGGATGAATGCGATGCTGATCTTCAATCATTTTAACCCAATCTGTTGCCCCTCGAGGGATTTCAAGAGATCAAAGAATAGCAAGATTTCCAAAACATGGAATCAAAATTTTAGAATTTATAAAACCAGCATTGAATGCATAAAGGTTGTTTTTCAAAAAAAAAAACGAATTTTATGGATATATTTATGTAACCAAATAATAAACGTACTAACGTAGGTAACGTACACTTGTATGTAATAGTATGTATGTTTGAAATAATCAGTTTCTAAGTATAAAACAAAAATATTTGAGGTTTGTTCTTCTGATTCACACGACACGTTTGTCTGCCATTTATGCTACAAAATGATCGCACTTTGGACTTTGATGTGATAAGACTTTGGAGACAGGAAATCAATTTACTCCTACGAAAAAAAATGTGTATTATTTTAAAATATCTTAGTGTGTTTAAATAAATTTGAATTTGTTTATAAAAAGGTAAATAGAAGTGTCCGCCGCATAATGCTGAATAATTAGTTGTAAGCTGCAATTAACTGTATTTGCCCGGATAATAATATTGAGAGCCTGGCTTTCTGCATGGGGGAAGCTGGTTTCTCACCTTTCATCTGTCCTGTGTGAGCAGCTGGTTGGCTTAAGTCCCGTTTTTATCGGTTATTACAGTCCATATATGATAAGTTATGGAGGATTGCAGGCAATATGCTTTTTGATTTGATTTGTTTAACAAAACACCATATGAATAAATTTATCCCCTGTCGTAGTTTTAGCTTTAACAAAAGTTCACAAAAAGTCATTCGATGTTCTGGTTATGAGTCTAACTATGGTCAATACATTGGAGAAAACAAAACCATTAAAAACATTAATAAATAACAGAGTGTTGTAAAAGTCCAATCCGAAAATAAAGGAAAGGAGACTTCGAAGAAAGCTACTTGCAACTTTAACACACGTAACCAAACGTGTGCTTCTGAAATTCTACTTACGTGTAACAAATTTCGAATCACCTGGGCACAAAATATTTGAACGTCGGTATCTTGGAAACTACTTCATAAAAGCGAGTCCTTCCAGGAAAATATAATATTCTTTGGTATTTTCATATGAACGTGTGTTACAAGATTGGAAATGAAATTATATTTTGGCCAGATCAATCAGTCGACGAATGAACTTTGAAAAATTTCCCATAACTGAAGTCGAGTAAGGATAATACTGCCATGTTTAAATTGTCATCGGTGATGATAATTGAAAAGTTAAACACTTTTAATTGAATAAAAGACCATAAATTTCAAATTATCGTGTTTTTTGTTATAACACGGTGAAATAATTATTTTCACGGGAATTAACGCTATCACTTCCTGACCAGTGTAACCTAGTCGAAACGTTAGGCAAATCATAGGTATGTAATATCTTTAAATAAGTTATCGCGTTAATTGTCGTGAAAATAATTATATCATGAAACGCGAAAGTTGAAAAGTTAGTACAACACGGCGGGACCACACCCAACATCAATTATGGCCATCTCCGATATCATTATCTGTTACTTAGTTTTTTTCATATAAATTTTTTTCATTCTTTGTAAAGTTTAATAAGTACCCGTGAAAATTCTCGAGAATTTAGGTCATTTGCTAATATCTTTTCCATAGGAGATGAAAAGGGTCGTTTCTGTTCAATCAATCAATCATCAGCCTATCGCAGTCCACTGCTGGACATAGGCCTCTCCAATTTCACGCCACTTAGTTCGATCTATGGCTTCTCGCATCCAGCTCCTGCCAGCCGTCTTGCGCAAATCATCGCTCCACCTGGCTTGTGGACGTCCTACACTACGTTTGCCGAGACGCGGTCTCCACTCAAGAACTCGTTTACCCCAACGGTTATCGGTTCTTCGGCAAATGTGGCCAGCCCACTGCCACTTCAGCTTGCTAATCCTGTGGGCTACGTCGATGACCCTGGTTCTTTGTCGGATCACCTCGTTTCTAATGCGATCCCTTAGAGAAACGCCGAGCATATACCTCTCCATTGCACGCTGAGCGACTTTAAACTTATGGACCAGTCGAACCGTAAGTGTCCACGTTTCGGCTCCGTAAGTCATTACGGGTAGGACGCACGCATTGAAGACTTTCGTCTTTAGGCACTGTGGGATCGATGATGAGAAGACCCGACGAAGTTTCCCAAACGCTGCCCAACCCAGCTGGATTCTTCTGTTCACCTCGTCCTCAAAGCTGTTTCTACCTAACTGCAAAGCCTGCCCGAGGTATACATATTTTTGAACAACTTCGAGAACGGCACCGTGTACCGCAACCGGTTCCGGTAGTACATGTTCATTGAACATGACCTTGGTCTTGTCGAAGTTCATCCGTAGGCCGATGCGCACAGACGAGTCAGCCAGGTCGTTCAGCATCTGTTGTAGGTCCTGCAACGTCTCTGCCATGATGACGATGTCATCTGCAAATCGCAAGTGAGAGATGTATTCGCCATTGATGTTGATACCGCGCCTTTTCCAGTGCAGCGTCTTAAACAGGTCCTCCATTGCATTAGTGAATAATTTCGGGGATATAACGTCCCCTTGCCTCACTCCTCGATGCAATGGTATGGGTCTTGTATGCTGATCCTGTACTTGGACGGACATAGTAGCGGCTTTGTAGAGACATCTCAACACTCGGACGTACCGCCAATCTACTTGGCAACGCTGCAGGGACTCCAGAACAGACCAGATCTCAATCGAGTCAAAGGCCTTTTCATAGTCCACAAATGCTAGACACAGGGGCTGATTATACTCTTCGGTCTTTTGTATTATCTGCCGCACTGTGTGGATGTGGTCTATGGTGCCATATCCGCTCCAAAACCCAGCCTGCTCCGGTGGCTGGTATTCGTCGAGTCTTCGCGCAAGACGGTTCGTGATGACTCTTGAAAACAGCTTATAGACGTGGCTCAAGAGGGAAATGGGCCGATAGTTCCTCAACATGGTTTTATTTCCCTTTTTGAAGAACAGGACGACCACACTCCTACTCCACGCCTCTGGAGTCCTCCCTTCGAACAGGACAGCGTTGAAAAGCTTTTGGAGCGCCTTCAATACGGGTTTACCTCCAGCCTTTAACAGCTCTGTAGTAACGCCATTCTCTCCAGGGGCTTTTCCATTTTTCAGCTGTCTAAGAGCCATCTTGATTTCGTCAATGCTGACTTCTGGCAGATCTTCGGTGAAGTGGCGTGTTAATTTGGCTCGAGGGTCCTCATTTTCGGGATCAGATCGAGATGCATGCGAAGCGTACAAATCGCCATAGAAGCTCTCTACTTCCGAAAGGATAGCCAGCTTGGAAGCAACGACTTCTCCGCTTACTGTGGTCAGCTTCGTCAAATGGCTTCTTCCAAGAGATTTCACAAACACTTTCACACACGTTTCTGTTACATAAACAAATTATTATTTTCATATAAATAAAGTTATTGGTATGATTTTCGCTTAGATTACTTACCCATGGTTGTTGTTTTGTTGTTATGTACAAATAAAACTTAGGTATAAAGTAGGTACCCAATTAAACACTTGTAAAATTCTTCTCCTTTGTTGAGCCTTGTTTGAATGTGACAACTTGTCAGACTGTCTTCCTATACAATTATAATACAACAGATTAAAATATTCTGCAACTAAACTAGCCTATCCAGCGCCACGGCTGTGTAACGGATTTTTTTTTTTTACTTTTTACTTTACTATTGAATTCTCTATGACCCTAATTTGCGTGTTGATTTTTGGTAACATAAAGAATTGAACATTTCGCTTTTGTGTTTACATTGAAAATAGAACAAATTCTAAGGGGAAGTAGACGAAATAAAGCAGATTTCAAAGCTTTTTCCTCCTTATAATTTCAATAAAATCATTAGGTTTATTTTTAAGTATATAAGTATTAATATCAGTACTAATATTAATACTTATATACTTAAAACTATAGTAAACTATAGTAATAATAGTACAAGCTCTGCTTAGTTTGGGACTAGATGGCGATGTATGTTAAAATGTCTGAACATATTTATTTATTTTATTTATTTATTTTAACAGACTATTATAGTCATCACTTGCTGTAGATATTATTGGTTCAAAATTAAAACACAATAAGTGACAATTTGACCTAAAATGAGCTTTAATAATTTTCAAGAAAGAGTAAATCCACGATAAGAAAAATCCCTACGTGCGTATTATGCTCCATAACTAAACAGTAAAGTGGAAGAAGTTTTTAGCTTCAAATCGTCTGTAATCCCTTTCCAGGTAAAACTCATTTGGCAGTTAATTAATTTTGCCTGAAATCTTCGTTATAGGTCAGTCTAAAGTTACGTTTGGCGTGTAAAACTCACTAAGTAGTTACCTAGCAACTCTATATTGTCATTGGTCACTCGCGAATAGATATTTGGTTTGAATGTTGGCGGGAGTCACAATATTGTAGCAATGTTGGTTTTGATTTTACACATGAAAATCGGATTTTAGTTTAATTGTTATAATTAGTGATTACCGAAACAAGGGTGGCAAAGTACTAGTTGCTCTCGCATTGACAGACTCCATTGCACAACGAGAACTTATAAGTTTTATAGATGTTGGTTTAGCTTGGTTTCTCATTGTAATATAATTAATCCATAGTTTATATTGAATACAGCATTATTGAACTACCGCTCTATGCTGAAAGCGCAACGTGACTTATTTGAACATTATACCGAGCATGGTAAATTCGATGGTCAAAGACATGCTTAAGTGATAATTCTAAGCAAATTAGCATGTACTACACAGGTTAATCTAAATGACTTTATACTGTTTAACACTTATCTACGATATATTATTAACATTGGAAATATATTTTATAATTTAAATGCGTTTTTATGTTAATACAGGAACAAATTGCAAATATTCAAAAGTAGAACAAGGAAAATGTTCCCCAAAGAGATATTAATATGACGCCAGTCAGTCAATCTTTTGATCCAGAAGGACTTAATAATGTAGAAGTTAGTAGCCACGTTTAGCAAACCTGTATTAATTATTCAATTATTTTTTTGCTGATCAGTTACAAGTTAGTCTTACCTTTTAGTTTTTATTTCCGTTACATGAGATTCAGGGATTGTGGGGTATAACATTAATGTTTCCAACACAGAAACTATCTCAATGAAGTCTGAAGTTGTCACTCCAATTCTTTCAGAAAGTAGTTATTCTGATTATGTTAGCATTTAAAGTTTTATTTTTATGTTTTCCTGTAACTATTGAGGCTTTGCGTGAACTATCAACAATGTTTTTTTTCAGAGAGTTATTTCAAAGCTTGTAGATTATCCTTTAGAAACTGATGATGGAACTGAAGACTTTAATGCAACATCTGATCACAATCCTTATTACCAGCCACCTCAAGAGAGTAATGTTAGCAATTTAACACGATTTAAAAAAAGAAATTCAGCAAATTAGAAAGCCAAAATGACAAAGAAACACCGAGCCGAATGTCTACCAAATAAAAACAAGAAAAAGGAGTTCAAAACTGAAAGGCTAAAACCAGTTGATTGCACAAAATGTAGATTTCAGTGTATACTATTTTTCAAATAGAATAACACTATATAAAAGTTACTATATAAAACTTTTACTTAACGCAGAAAGATTTTATTTTAAAGTATGTGGTTGTGGTAGCACCTACACGTAAACGAAAAGAAAGAGAGAATCGTACTTTACCAAAAGGGTATTATTTAGGAAATGCTAGTGGTGAGACTCTAAATATTTCAAATGGGCCTATAAATACAGCCATAAAGGGCGCAGATCCAACAGGGTGATTTTCTGGATCAGACAAAAGGGGAAGAAAAGTACCAGGAAACAATACCTGTGAAGAAGATGTTTCATTAGTAAAGGAACAAATTAAATGCTTTCACACTATTGAAAGGTACTATAGGAAACAGAGACAAAAATTATATCTTGAAAGTGGTCTATCTATTTTTAAAATATATGAGTTATAACATTTATTTTGTTTGGAAAGGAATGCAACACCTGTAAAGCAGTATATATACAGGTGCAAATTTGTAACAATTATAATTATCAGTATCTATATCTTAGAACCAAAGATGGTGCAAATTTGTAACAATTATAATTATCAGTATCTATATCTTAGAGCCAAAGAAAGATATGTGAGATACTTGTTCCAAATACAAAGAAGCCAGTTTTAAATTAGAGTCGAATGGAAATCGAATACTCTCAACATTTCATAAGATAATAAAATGCTAGGAAGCCAAAACCAAAGACAAGTTAAAAGCCACCGCAGACCCAAGATTTGAATTGCATTACGATTGCCATATTGTGCTGTTTTTCTATTTTACTATTCAAGGAAAAATCTGCGTATATAATTTTACAATTTATTTGGCTAGTGAAGAAGCTCATTGTTATACTTGGGATGAGATAAATAAAAATAGAGGAAGCAACGAAAATGGTTCCATATTGTTAATATTTTTGCAGTCGCTGCCTGCTACAGTAAGAAGTGTTTCCTTTTCTTTCCCACAAAATATGTGATCCTTATGGTGGGCAAAACCGTAACCAGCAAGTGATGGCCGTGTTGTTGTATGCAGTAAGAAGTTGAGCGTTTGATCCAAGTTGAACTAAAGTTCCTAGAATCAAGCACTCACAAATAGAGTGTGATTCAATGCACTTCGCAATCGAATCTGCAAAGAAACATAAAAGTACATTTGCCATGATGGTTGACTTGATTAACATTTTCCGTTCTGCAAGATTCCAAGAAAATGGTGAATATATAGTGAAAAATTTAAAGTATACGGATTTCTTTAATTTACAGCCTTTGGCGTCATCATTGGATAAAGAAAAGAAATAAAGACGAAGATGGAAACATAATTTCTTAGTTGAAAATCAAATTTATAAAACTTGAAAAAACGTCACCGGGGATATTGTTCTGTTCCTGTTTAATTTGGCATCGACCATATGTCCAACGGAGTGAACTATTGTCACTAAATTAACTAGAAATTTATTTATATATTAACAGGCAGGCTATTGTGCCAATTATTCCGTATTGATTAGATTTGAATAAGCTATCGTATATTAAAAAGTGTTTGTGTAGAAGAAAATAACGTTTATCTTGAGCAACTCTTTGCATTCACCCGAACCAGCACTACTCAGTCTTAATCTTAAACTATAATAAGGCACTTTCCTCATAGTTAGGTACACCGTATATTACAACGGTGTAGTGATGAGAAGAACCTCATTCCTGTTGATACCACCGCAGTAGAAGAAAAGTGTGTGACTTTAAGTTGTCGATAAAACATTATTGAGATCTTAATTTCTTGTTACCGATCTTCATTTGGATATTCAGATGTTTTCACAGCTTTGTATTTATTTTCGCAATGTTCATCTAATCAATTAACTGTGTAAACAATAAGACAGATTTTGCCAGATGCTATTCGATCCACCAGTGGAGCATAAAAGTAATATAAAAAAAGTATTACTGGGTCCATCCAAACCATTGGTTGATCACGGTGAACTTCATTGCACTGTTTGAGCCACTGGTGGATCGACATAATGAGTTCTAATGGACGACTTTATTCATGTTGTTACTAAAATGTCATAAAATATATCCCTTTATTCTGCAGAACACTGAAAAATAAAGCAGCAATGTTGCTGTCCTGCTCACAACCAACAAGGCAGTGTTTTCGTAACACAGTTTTTATTCACATATTTGATAACACAAATTGGGCTTAATATTACTAACAGCAACGGTGTTACTATGTGGTATAAAATGATGAAAATACACATGATCAATATTCTCAAACATGTAGATTAAGTGAATTTAAACATCGGTGCTGTTGAATCTGGGTAGCGTAAGGTGATCGGCTCCTGCTGGATATATGCGTACTATACCACGGTGGTCACACAAGTGGATTTAGGTTCTGTTTTAATTTTTTATGCTCTTATATTTTTGTTGTCCTAAATAGTTTGTTCCCTTAGTTATTCGGCTCTTCTCTCTTCTTCTCTCATGGGTACCATAAGCCACGTGATGAATATAGGTAGTTACTCCACACGAGCTGAAACTTGTACTATCTTAAAATCGAACTATCTAAAACATAGTACAAAATGAAGTCGCTTCCGCTGTCTGTTAGTTTAGATATTTTGTAGTCCTAATCGGATTTTAATGCAGTTTTCAGCTATATAGAATGATTGAACAGAAAACTTTACATGTATGATATATGCATATTATATCCGAAGAAATCTAAAAATTTCAAAGGCTTCCGCGGGCAGATGGGCCGTGTTGCTAGTTAATTAATAAATATAAGTAGGCAGTCCTACTCATATTTATTAATTAACTAGAAATAGCGTCTTTGCTCAATAATGAGCCCCTTAATAACTGGATAGTTTTCAGTAAAACTGTTCGGTGTGTTCGGGGATCACTGCTGTTGATCCTGGTGTACAGGAGTTACAGTGGTGGGCGTGTGGGCGGGATTAGTCCCATATATTAAAATATACCTACCACAATATACTCAATGAGAAAATTCTTCATAGAAACGAATTTTCAAACATTAACAAAGTAGATAAATCTTTAATTTACTTATAATGTGTTACAGCAGGCTTTAAAAATTAGAGAAACTTTATTCTTTTCAACAATTATATATTGAAAACCATAGACAATACAAACCTGCTAAACAGATCTTCAACAAGGATCTATTTGACGACACTATATTAGTGACCATACTTAACCAATTTCTCTATGACAACGAGGAAATGCCCTCTCTCTTTCGTCCTTATACAAATTTCGATTACTGTCTCGTGCCGCGAATTTGTATCACAGAAAAAAGACGTCACTGACCTCAATACCAGCTCGGACAGTTTCACACAGTAGAACAATTTTAGGATTGTTTTTGAAATTCAACCTTGTGCTTATACACCTAAGGTTCGAATTCGGTTGAAAGTAATTATTGCTTCTGTATCGAAGTGAGCGCAGCTATCAGTCCGCAAAACGTCCAGTTGCTCATCGAACGCCTTTACAAAATCAATCCTAAATATTTAAGGAACATTATTCGAACTGTTTATTTTTCTTTCTTTGTGCCAGTATTTGTGGTGTTCCTTCAGGTTTTGGATTACGTTGCTTACGTCTTTACCTCACTGTGAGTTGTTTTTTTATTTATGTTATTTTTAATCTTTGCGGGAGATTTTTTATGTTTTATAATAGATGTTTAATTTTTTACACTTTCACCCGACTGTCAAGGAAAGACTATGTTTTTTCGCGCGCATTTTGTATGTTTAATTAAATTTCTTTATGACTTATTCCAAATGGATGGATGGCCATTTAAGTTATTGTTTTATCCTTTATTTGTCAAATTCCCAGGTATCCTTTGATGGCTATATCAAAGAAATAACAAAATCAGCGATTTTTGACAAAAAGTAGTAATTATAAATTACTACGATACGGTCGAGAAGGGTTTTAAAATCCAGAAAAAGTAGGTTATAAAATAAATACCAGTAACATATTTAAAATGTAAACAGGAATTACAAAAAGTATTTGAAATCGTAAATTGGGCTATATTTGTATTCGATCGACCTCGTACTCTTTTTTATAATGCATTACTTTTGAATTGTCTTCTTGCAGTTTGATTATTTTATTTATTACTTGTTTTATATTTAAATATTGACATTAATTCTTCTTTTACAGTTCAAATATTATAATGATGTTTTTAAAATATAATAAGTATTATCGATGTCAAAATAAGTATGTCAAATTTATCTTACAAACGTGTAATAGTTACTTACACGTTTGTAAGATTACTGACTTATGATAATTGCTTTTTCCCGCGATTCCTCCCGTGTATATACATACACGTTTCTCTTGGTACAGAGTAATCTATCTCCTTCCTTAAGAATGGAACTATATCCCTGCCAGGTTACATTAAAATTGGTGCGATGGTTATAGCCGTGAAAGCCCTGCAGACACACCAATAGAGTTACTTACGAATTAATAGTACATATTAACATTTTGAGAATTTTGCACCATTAATATGAATTAGTTTTAGTAAGAATTAGTGATCTTATTAATTGCTATGCTGCTACTCTTGTCAAAATGTAAAAAACTAAAAGGAAAAGTGATATATTTAAGCAACCATTAATATTCAAAGAAAACTGTCAAGCCATAGGGTTTTGTATTTTGCCAAATGGAAACTGACATAATCTAAGTAACTAATTTCTAAAAAATCTTAAGTGATATCAAAGTGTACAAAGTGCGTACATTTTACATTTGAACAAAAAAAAAACAAATATATTCCTAATACGTTTACAAACGAAATATTTAAATTTATTTTTATTTTAAATCAAGCTAAGAGTGAAAAGTATTTTGGCTAACAGAAATCATGTTTTTTATTTTGCTAACTATTCCGTCAATTGAAAAAATGGTCTACAATCTTTGTAAAATCTCTTTAACAGTTCTGATACGATCTTAATTAAGTATTAGTCAGCGATAACAAAGAAGTTTAAAGCCAGCTTTGTTTCGAAGTGTATGCGATTTTAGTATATTCGTTATTTTTTTGGTAACATCGTGTTTATTTTCTGTCATAAAACTAAAAAAACACATCCAAGTCTGTCCATCCTTTTAGGAGCTATACTGCCATTGACAGAAACACAGAAAAAGATAGCTATAACCTTATAATTTATCTCGTTGACCGTTAAAATATTTTTCAGCCAGCTTGTTCAAGCCTTTGTTATACCTTTCTTTTTCTCTTTTTTTCTTTCGTTTATTTAATAGTTGTCAGGTAACAAATACTTGCCTTTTCTGTGTGGGTTTAACAGTTTTCGGATCTTTATGTCATCAGTTTTAAAAATTCTAAAGTAGGCATTATTAAAAGTTTGCGTAGAAGTGATGCCTATTTAGCTGGTAAAGTATTTTTACTCTATCATGTAGCGGTAAACCAGAAAAGAATTAATATTACTATTATTATATTAAAATATACATAAGTTTGAGGAAGGAAACTTTAAGACATTTATTTTCCTGCCAGTAGGTAGCCGGCAGATTATATATACGTATAAGAAGATTGGAGAGAGTTTTCCTTATATCTAAACACTTTCTTCCTGTACATATTTTAAACAATTATTCATCATCATAATCTCAGCCGAAAGACGTCCACGGTTAGACATATTAATACGTAATTCCTTATATTAGTAACTACCTGAGCCCGGAGCTGTTGCCGGTACAACAATAACCGCGGGGCTAAGCCAGTCTAACAAAGAAGCTTAAGTTTCTCCTTATATCATCAGCTACCTGCTAGTGAAAGTCCTCTATATATAAAGACAGGCAGACACAGACAGACAAAAATTAAAAAAAAAAATTTGTATGTACCGTGTATACATATATGCAATTATTAAAAAGGGTTTTTTTTATATTACAAGGAGTTTCATCAACGTCTCTCAAACGGGTACTTTTTGGTCTTTTTTTCTTTCCAAATAATTTTTTAGATATTTTTTTAAATACATACATATTATGTACATAGAATACACCCAAACTCTGAAACAAATATTTACAGATCATATAATTATTTGGTTCGACCCAAGAATCGAACCCAAGACCTCAAGCACAGCAGTCGCATACGCTACCACTGCTTCACCGATATGGCTAAAGATTGCTCTTCATATTTCTTATCGTTTAAACTTGCCACTTGTTTTTAACCCATTGAGCCAGTCTGGTCCAGAATTTCAGGAGCTAAGACTAAGACAAACGATCATTCATTCATTTTATATGCATACTGCTTCAAGAGATTTCATTCCATCAAAGCTATCCTGCCGCTCTGCAATAGATAAAAAAGTGATGTATTTAATCTTTTTTTTGCAATTTTCAAGTTTTTCTTTCCATAAGAAATTTCCTTATGCTTTTATAAAATTTAAAAAATTAAATAACCGAATTGGTGGCATGCAGTTGCCGAGCTTTGCGCTACATTTATCTCTACATTATCATCTACATTATAAAAGTCCTCCGCCGTGTCTGTCTGTCTGTCTGTTCGCGATAAACTCTCTAAGCTACTGTACGGTAAACGGTATATCGGTAGAACATAGTTTTACAATTGGAATTTCCGGCGAGTATATAATTCGGACAGGATATAGGAGGTTAGGTTGAACGTTTCTTAAACGAAAGTAATTCTTACCACGTGGTGTGTTTGACATTGATTTTACAACCTTAAAAGAAGGCAATAACGTTCAGTATACAACATTTTAACTGAATTACATCGCAAGATATAAAATTAATAAAAAAAAGAATGTTAAGTTATCTAGGTTATTATTTGTTTCATTTAAAAGGTCAACTCCCGCATTAGGAATATGCATCCTGTGTTGCAGGGGGACTTTGTAAACATACGTACTTACTCGGTATTTGAAGCCACAACACTTGGCGAAATAGAAAGCGCTTGAACAACTGGACCAACTACGCAGCCATTTTAAAATTACAGCTGGTTAAATTTTCAGTAAAAGAGGACCGCTCTGATGATAAGCAAATGTCTTGATTTGTACGCAAACTCGTATTAAAAAAGTTGTTTTTTTGGTTTTACTGTACTAGGTTGCGAGCTGTGAAAGTGTATAGGTATTTCAGTTATACTATAATCGTCTTTAACAGTCATACAATAAGGTCTTACTCTTATTACAGTTACCTGCGACTTCGAAAGTGTGAATGTAATTCTATAAAAGTACAGTGTGTTCACTATACTAGACTTAACACACAGTGTGTTCACTAAGCCCAGTTTTTTTTTTAAATGTTGCGCATCAAAAATGCCGTGTTTAAACTTGTACGTTTTGTAAATTAATCATAAATGACAGGCATGTTTGTAATTATGGGAATGTAATTGCGGTCAAGGAATAATCATCTTTAACAGTCATATAATAAGGTCTTTCTCTCATTACAATTACTGGCGACTTTGAAAGTGTGAATGTAATGCTATAAAAGTACAGTGTGTTCACTAAGCCCAGTTTTTTTTAATATTGCGCATCACAAATGCCGTTTTTAAACTTGTGCGTTTTGTAAATTAGTCATAAATGACAGGCATGTTTGTAATTATGGGAATGCAATTGCGGTCAAGGAATAATGATTTTCCGATTTATGTACGTAAATAATTTACCTAGTACCTAAATCGTTTCGATATCAGTCTAGTATGGGTATTTAGTACTGTGTATTTATGCACTAAATTAATGAAAAATAAATACATGTATTTTTATTATTAATATAAAAATACTGAATTTATCAAAGAAATCCTCCATTTTTTTTCCAAGAACGTCGTTGCCTGTAAGAGATTCCCTCCGGGCGATAATACTTCTCTAATTTTAAGTCAACCTTGGAATGAATCTGGTGTAGAATAAAGAGATCGACAATAGAGAGACTATCTAAAATCTATATGGGGTTACACATAAAAAACTTTACAACTTCATCTAGATAACAATCAGCATTTTTATTTGCCTTTAAAATTAGGTTTCCTACTTAACAAACAGCTAATATTTTCAACATATAGCTTAAAAATTATCATAAGTAATCTTTGCAATACATTTTAGAATTAAATTCATTTGTACTTATTCCATGGAATAAGAACAAGTAAATTAAATTCTAGAATGTATTACAACAAGTTCCATTAAGTGCCGAAGTCGAGACTATAAATTACAATCGTTGCATTGTTATGTTAGTACAGTTTTTATAAAAGCAACTCTTGTTGCATTAAGATCATCGTCGTCAGCAACTGCCCAGTGGTGTACACTGGCTTAAAATAGGCCTGCCATTAGAAAGGAGGCTATAAATAACCAAAATAATAAAATATTTCGGACATCTAACAAACAACACCATCTAGTCCCAAACTAAACAAAGCTTGTATTATAGGTACTGGACAACTGATATAAATACGTATATATACTTTTTTTTTAATTTATACATATCATACATAGAAAACACCTAAACTCCGAAACAAACTGTAGATTATACAACCATTTGATCCGATCCGGGAATTGAACCCGAGACCGCAAGAACAGCAGTCGCATACGCTACCGCTGCGCCACCGAGGTGAACTACACTACATTGACTTGGTATAAGGTTTATTTTAAGGTTTCCCGTCCGTTAGACGAATAGGATCACTTCATATTATACTGATGGTCGTACATATATGATGGTATTTGTATTGATTACAACCATCTTCGTATCTTAAAGCAGCTCACTTGAAAATAGGTCATGAGCTCCTCTGCCAAGTCCACTCAAAACACACTTCACCTACTTAACAACAGGTTAGATAACGACTTTGAGATACATCTAAGATTCGCATTAACACATATTTATGCAAAAATATATACTTTAAGAATTGATGGGTGTTATCTAAGAGAAGGCAGATTCAGGTAGGTAGGTCATCAAAGAATTAGTGTCGTCAAAACATAGTTTGTATCAAGAAAACATCTGTAGTATTAAGTATTTACTATGATTTTTTGTATCTAGGTTACTTAGATAACGTATCAAAACTCAATGTTACTACTTGACTGTTAGACCTTTGGGTAAATAAATATATTTATTTTACACTCAAAACTAGGATACGCAACTTGCGTTTGTATATTTATTTTAAATATATTAATGTGATTGATAGGTGATTAGTATCAAAACACTTCGGTTATAATCCACCATGTTTTACTGACCTAATAAAATTTCGAGTTAAAGAGCTGTTGAGAATATTTAATTAGACTACCAAAAGTTTGAACAAAACCTCTTGCTGTACCAGAACATGCATGTCAGTATCGATAGCCGTGATTAAAAAAATAGCATTAGCCGTTACTGGTCAATTTATCATCGTCCAGAGTATCGGACAAAAGACCGCAAGCCGCAGGACAAAAATACCGACTATTTCTTAAAATAACTATTACTTACTTTCATTAAAGTGAGAGTTGCAATATAATTTAATGATTTTTTTACCATAGAAATATTGGAACAAACTTTATTAACAATAACACTTATTTGTAATAATCATAAAGTCGCTCTACCATTAAAATTTCGGAATTTCAAATTTCCGGTTTTTCCCTGGACTAAAATTGATGTGACTTGTTAACATACATGATTAAATATTTGAGTCAGCACATTTCATAACCAATGACGATGGATCAGTATGGAGTGAAAGTTTTAGCGCTATGAATGATTTGGCGAAAGGTGTTTTGGGCCTTTTAGACAATGATTCATACATGTAGAATGTAAGTAGATTTACAGCACGATGTATTACAAATGGTTGTCAAATAATCGAATTATCAACGAATGACAATCCGATATATTTTGCAAACATAATCAAAACAAAAAACACAATGTCGTATTAGTAACCGCGTTAATGAGTATTTTGTTTACAGTTAAAGGTATCAGTATCTGACATTTATTTTGCAATGTATTACCAACATTATTACATAAGAAATACGAGAAATACCTACAAGAATGATAGTTTTATAAACTAGAGTAAAACGTGTAAGTAAGATTACAAGAATAAATACCTCAATTCCTCATTTTAAAGGGGACGAACTCAAAAAGGCAGGTATGAATTTGTAACTTGAAATGCAGGTATCCGTAGGCTATGATAATCACTTATTTCAAGTAGATGAAAAAAAATGAGTAGGGTTAAAGAACCATCACCATTGTTTATTTTACCAAGCATTATACTTATGATATTGTCTTGTGTATTACGCTTTTACGGCTGGGATGCTGCACCAACTTGAATGACATTTGACATGTAAATATAACTAAATAACTTTGTTTCTTGAGGAAGGATATATATTAATCTTTACCGCAAAAACCAACATACACGCAAATGTTAGTCAACTATTAATGTACATATTGAAATCCAAATATTCAAGGATTGCAATTAAAATACAATGCAACAAACAATTGCTTACTGTACAAAAACAATTCTGAGCACGTGTGAGTATTACCAATTGTAATCTTACTTAGAATCAACATTCCTTAGTGTAGTGTCTACAGAATAATATCGAATCTATCACGTTTAATCGTGAATCGATTTCATTACTATGTTATATGGTAGAGATTTTTTAAATGTTGGCTTAGCAGCTTTTGAAGTAGAAGATGACTGTCTTTGTTTAGATTAAAATTAGACACATTGGATTCATAGGAAAAAAGTCTTCCAACTTTGCTTTTAAATATTATTATTAATTTTATTATTATATATATAATATATTATATATTAATGGGAATAGTGTTTAACATTTGTATATGGATCGCTACTATTTCTTTTTGTTTTTTTGTATATTTTATGTGTTCCCTGTAAGTAACCTACCCTAAATTTCAAAATTTTGAAACACTCATATCCGTGTTATGGTTGTCTGGAAGAAATCGCCGAGAGCGATAAGACCGCCATTTGTTATACATACTTTGTGACTGTTCCTATTGTACCGTTTCTTACTATGTGTTTACAATAAAGACAAATATATAAATAAACTATTTTAAATAAAGAGTAAACTTTCGATCTACATTGTGCCCTCGGAAAAAATATTATATAACTTCATTTAAATAGTGTATCCTTTAGTACTTGTTAACCGAAACCAAAATGAAATGATATTAAAAGAAATGGTCATAAATTATGCATTCCATAGGTTTTTTATTATTATTATTTTTTAATTGTATCAAATTTCATTTCAACTCTGCTTTAGAATCCAAATTATAGCTAGGCACGTTCGGATGCGTTGTAAATTCATAATATGTAATAATAAGTCGTCATCGAAATGGTCGCGTGATATACCCGCAGCGCAGCAGATATGTGCACGACATAGGTCGACAAAAATTATCTATATAAATAAATTTTAATCACAAAAATGTATGTACGCTCATAACTTCTGATTGATTGCACCAAATCGGTTGATATTTTTTTTTTTGTGTGTCATTTAAACGGTTTGTATAGAACAAAAGTACAAAACCTTTATTTCCTTTGTCCGCTTAGTCGTATACACTGCGGCCCTGCGGGAAGTTATCACGTGCTTACTTTCAAATTCAAAATCATTTATTCAATTAAGACACCAAGGGACATTTATGAACATTAAATTGAAGCTACAGGTAAAATCATAGATCGATACAAACAGACGCCACAGATGTACTGTATTGTCAAAGTGAATTAGGTGAAAACACCTAAATCCACTGCCTGCCCGTGTCGATCCATAGCTTCCAGTTTTCAATATATATACTAAAATAAGTTTTTTTGTAATTCAGAAAATTTTCACGAAAATTAATATTTGGATACGAAATTCGCCCGGTCAGCAAGTTTAAGATTAAAATATTGAATATCCGAAACTAACACACATTCCTCATGATTGCATTGTGCTTTCTCTACTTATTTCTATGAATAGACGAACAATAAAGACTTTATATATTCTTATTATTTCCTAAGCAAAAGACAAACGGTCTGTTCGGTTGGATCTTTTGTTAGGGACAAGGGTAATTCCAATATTGGTCCACTTTTTTGCTCATTTTGATTCATAGAAAGCAACTCAAAGTGTATTTAACTACAATGATATTTACAAATGAAAAAAAAGAACCATTTCCGAAAGACCTTTGAGAATGCCCCGTGGGGTATTTTGTCGCATTCTTTCGAAGAACACAAACAAAGGTTGTATTACAGTGAATCATGGCACAGCAGGTAGAAAGCTCCTAATTGTCTGAGTCACAATAAAGAGTTGTATGCTGATTAGGAGTGAGTAACATAGTAATTATAAGTGCGTTTGCACTGTGGTACTGAGAGAGGTATTTGAATTTTTGGTGATGCCATTTTCATATACCTACTAAAATATGAATTGGAAAAACAAACTGCACGGATGGCGTAGAGAAACGTCACCTTGTTGTTGTCCAGTATGCTGAGTATTATAGAATTTAACCCACATAGAATAACACTTGTTTGATTCACAAATTATTGTTCTGAGTCTGGGTATTTTTTGTGAGTGTTTCTTGTGTGTTTGTAAAATTACCTCAAAGGTCAAATGCACGTTAGACTGATGAATTGCAGGTCCATATGCGGAGGTGGTCACGTACCATGAATGACATCTCTAATAGTATCAGAGCGTTTTCGTATAATAATGACAGAAAATGCTCTAATCTTAAACTATGTTGAGACTGTGTTTTGATAACCAGAGTGCTGATAAATTTACAATCACTTTACATTTGTCATGGAAATGAATTCACAGCCTTTGTCTTAGTAACTCGTATTGCTAACCACTAGACCACCGGGCCTAGTTACTCTACCCTGCCCGATGAAAGCATTAGCAGAATCCAAAATTACTGGAAACCATACTAATTACGAATACAGATAATACCACAGATACAGACCCCCACTATGACCGGCTATGTGCTTCTACATCATTGAGCCTCAATATTACGCACTATTAATTGCAACCCAATCAGTAAATGTCACACTCCGAGCCACAAAGTGGGTCAGCAAGGCTTCAAGGTGAATGTCGTCAGGCAACCGCTAGTACGATATGATATGTATAGTAGGTATAGATACATGTTGATATCACCCACACATAATAACGGTAGTATTTGGGTACCTAATACCGATAACGGTATTACTAGCGGTATTTATGAATAACTAAGACAAATATATACGTACTTACAATAATGACACGTCATTCTAGAAAATCTGGCAAAATGTATATTGGACAATGCGTAGTTTCGTGTTCCGTGCTTTATTACTAACTGTTTTAAATAAGATAAAATTTAATCTTATTTATGTGCATACTATACATTTAATGAAAAATAAAACAGTTTAATATTCATTATTACTATCCGTGAAATAATAACTACAATTTCCTGATATTAACAATTTTTAATCAACTTCGCGAATAAACATGGATAGAAAACTGCGTATCTGCTATTAGAATCTCGAAATCGCATGTAAAAGAGTAAGTTTATTTATTTGTCTTTAAAATAATGAACGATTTTACGTCATGATGTGAACAAAATTGTGAAAATTCGCGTTCTAAAGACCTTGGAATACTGCCAGCTACGGACATGGCCTCAAACTGATCATAAATTAAATACCCAATTATCATATTTACAGTAAATATATGAGATTAATTTGGGCAGCAAAGAAATTACTTATACATTAGTATTTTACCCTAAAGATATCTTAATCACTTCTAGAAGATAACAAACACAATATTGTCGGTAATAAATATATAAAGGAAGTTATGTGAGCATTAAAATAGATAGGTCTTAATGTGGGCCTATTCTCTGTTTGGTAACGTAGTAAAAGAATGACATATAGGCATATACCGAGCATTAGATTATAAAAAGCTGTTGAGGTCCATAATGTGTGGTCCATACTACAACAGGTACAGCCCCCTTAAAACTATAAAAACGTATACGTAGCTTAAAAGGAGGCTCCCAACACTAATTTCTTTTTTTACAACTTATGTAATTAAAATAAATAAATAAATTAAATGAATAAATAAATAAATCTCATTGCTAAGTCACGTCGTCTAAACACTTACTGCTTGAATTTGCAGGTCAGCTCCACCTGAGTTACACAGATGTGCAGTAATTCTGTACTTGCTTTTGGATTTTTACCGATTAAATAAAGTTATCAGAGCACCCAACCCCCTCCCCCCTTTCTCTGTGTCACGCACTGGTGCTTTTGAGTTGCAGGTGGCCATGGGTGGCGGTCGTTTACCTGTTCACCTGTATATCACAGTAATATCAGCAACCAGTCTTTGTCACGTTTGTTAATGACGATAATAATATTTAGTAGTTTGATGATAAGATGATGGTAATGATAAAATAAATAGATTAAATTATTCTGCCATTTACAACCGGAAATTTCAAAATAATTTAGGAATGTAATATTATGGGGTATACAATAAGTCGTATTAAAATTAAAATAAAATAAATAAACAAATATTGCGGACATCTAAACACACAGTGCCATCTAGTCCTAAACTAAGCAGAGCTTGTATTATGGGTACTACGCAACTGACACGAATACATACGTCTTATACGTATAAATACATACACACTATACATAGAAAACACCCAAACTCCGAACGAAATATTTGTAGGATCGTACAAACATTTGTTCCGACCCAGGATTCGAATTCGAGACCTCATGGACAGTACTCGCGCACGCTACCACTGCGCCACTTGCCTCGGTGGCGCAGTGGTAGTCAGTATTAAGCAATTTGTGTCTGGTTAATAAACAGGAAAAAGAAATCACTTCTTGGAAAGCATCGTGACCGATAATTAATTAATTAATTAATTATATCTTTATTAAAAAGATAAAATTAACAAACGTTTGATTGAAATTTTTTTATCATTTGTTTGTACCGATGATAAGTTTCTGAGCGTACAGCGAACTTGCTTTAATCTTTTATCAGTTCTAATTTTGATTATGTGCTCTTATTTCTTAATTAATAATAGACCTGATAGTCTAGTGGTTATTGATCTGACTGCTAGTTCAAAGTTCGTTTGTTCAAATTCCAGGATGGGCAAAACTTTGTAAGATAACTACGATTATTTGCTCTGTCTGTTTGTAATACATATATTTATAATATATATATATTTTTTTTTTTTTAATAATAATATATTATAGATGTATTTAGAATTAAATAAGCATGTTTATTAGCAGTTTCGTTACCATAATACAAGTTTTACCGCTTAGGACGACCATGTGTCAGATATGAGGATATAATCATCGACAATCCATAATGTCCAACTGCTGGGCTCGGGTCTCCTCTCAGGAGAGGGTTAAGGCCCTACGTCCCCACGCTGGCCAGGTGCAGGTTGGGGACTATAATAATATTAATAATTAAATATTTTTTTAATGATCTTTTGATTTGTAACGTGTATATTTAGATATATAAATACCAACATTTTTTAATGGAGTATGCATATGTATGTATGGGACAAATGCCGCCGGTTCGACCCCAAATCTTGGGAATAATATAGGCTAGGAAGAAGGAGTATGGAAACTGAGTATGTTGAAGTTGTTTTGTAGTGCAACTAAATCAACTGTAATTGGGAATTCCATTTAAAAAATATATTTCCAAGTCTATTAACAATTAACTACGAATAATTATAAATAAATAGTAAAACAAAGATTGGTTATTCCGAAGTAATTAGGTGTTACAAATATGTAATTAGTATAATTGGTTCAAGGATATCTTTGTATTTAGGTTACGGAAGCGAAGGAACGCCTTGACAAGGTTCTAAATGACGTATTGTAGTGTACATACAGTTGAAGTCACGGACAGTTTTATCACTGTACTGTTACGGTGATTGGCAGTCCACAACTGTGCGCTTTTCCAGGAATTTTCTGCACAACAAAACTGTGGAATGAACTGCCTGCGGTATTCCCGGACCAATACGACCTTCAAGAAAAGAGCGTACTCCTTCTTAAAACTTGTGACGCCTTGCAACACCAGGTTGCGGGTGTCCATAGGCGGCGGTAAAAGCTTACCATCAGGTGATGCGTCTGCTCGTATGCCCTCTATATCATTAAAATAAAAAGATTACCTTGAAACAAAGTCGATACCCACCCATTAGGCCAGCGTGGCCCGAACCTCGTTTCAATTGACAGGCCGGTATCCAGTACTAGACAGTTACAGGCTGTATATGTGCTCTTTGATGATAGCGAAGCATATAGAGGCTTTATTATTTCTCATTTTTTAGATTCATAGTTAGAGGTATTTCTACAAATTATTACGCAATAAGTTAAAATGCTTAAAATTTTACAAAGTATTAAAGTTACATAATCCAGTTAGTTGTTAAATGTCTTAGAGACAATTATGAGCAGATTATTTCCAAGAATCCGTGTGTTGTATGATTTTGTTTAATGAATCATTCTGGGTCAGGTCATTGCCTCCACATTTAGTAGGTTATTTTAGACATTTCATTGTCGGCCGAACGCTCCACCAACCAAGATCATACGTATCCAAGTATGGTTTTTAGAATAATTTTCGTGTTTTTAAATACTTTTGTATTAAAATGTAATGCGTAATTTAGACAAGAGACAAATTCTCAGAAAATACCTCTAATTAAACTTGTTTTTAATTGTTTGTCCAGTGGTTAAATTTCAATATTTATAACTACTATAGTTTTTGCCCGCATCTCCACCCGCATCTCTATCGTGTATCGTAACAAATAATGGCATATGTCCTTCTCCAAGTTCCAATATTTTTCTATGCCGATATTCATCCAAACCGGTTCAGCTGTTTATCGTATGTATTAGTATGAATTTACTCACTATCAAAAAAAATCTTAAAACTAATACCATTAATTTAAATTTAGATAGAGTGAATTTTAAAGGAGATCAATTGAGTTTGGGATAAGTTTACTGGAAATATTTTACAGTTCAAGAAATGTACCCATTTCTATATTCTTCGAGTGTCAACTGACAGTCTCAAGATACCCAATTTAAGGGAGCTTTCTAAATTGCGTACGAAATAAAAAAAATACAAATTTATTACCGTGTCTTAACTTTAACTAACACGAATTTATCTCTAAATCCACATTTATTTCGTTCCCCTTCATTAGTTAAACGGAAAAAATAATTTAATTCGCCAATAGGCCACCCCATACGCCCCTTTTACACCCCTACAGACAATCACTAATTACCCCCGAAGTAAAGCTATACAAATCGCCGAAAATGTTTACTAATTTACAAAAAAGGCGAAAAAAAAATTTTTTTTCACTTGCCAAATGAACTTATTAAGCTCAAGAGGGATTTAATAAAGATTTTTCACGGGTTCTCCCGGTTTCAACCAAGTTTTTGGGGTACCGTCGGCACAGGAATAAATCATCTCAAAAACACATGCACAATACTATAATTTTTAGTCTTAAAATTAGACACATTAATATTGAACTTTATTCACTTGCGTCAAGTTACAATTTAAATTAATCGAGTATCTCCTAATAAAAAAATACCAGACCATCTAAATAACTCCAGCATGAATTGACAGACCACAAACAAGGATACTATGTAAACCGACTGTGTAAACATATATGTATATACATCTATATTTCTGCCTTGGTGGCGCAGTGGTAGCGTACGCTACTGCTGTCCATGAGGTCTCGGGTTCGAATCCTGGGTCGGACCAAATGTTTGCATGATCTGCAAATATTTGTTTCGGAGTTTGGGTGTTTTCTATGTATAATANGGTATTTATACTAACGTATAAATCTAAAGAGTTAGCTTGAACGCGCTAATCTCAGGAACTAATAGTCCGATTTAAAAAAATCTTTCAGTGTTATATAGCCCATTTATCGAGAGAGGCTATCGCCTATATATCATCACGCTAAGTCTAATAAAAGCGGAGTATCAACGAAGAATGTTACAAAAACGAGGGACATTATTATACTACGAGCAATAGGAGACGTAGACAAGTCTGATTGTCATAATTATAAAATATATATGTCAAATTATGTTATATTCTCTTTTTCATCGACCACATAAAATTTTTACATCACCTTATCGTTGACTGGTAGAGAAGGCCCTATGGTATTAAATCCGCCTTTTTGCACCAAGTTTGAATAAATAAAGAATCTTTACTTACTGAACATTGAGTGTACACAATCTATGTATTTAATCGACTTCAAAAAAGGAGGTGGTTGTTAGTCCGAATCTATTTCATGTTTGTTATCTCAGAACTTTCGACTGGATGTGCTTCCCTTGCATGTCCCATTTCAATTTGGTCCAGTTGAAGTCAGCTTTGTTTGGTAAAATTTGTGATAAATATTAGTCTAACCTTCTAATCAGATAAAGACCTACGTATAACCTATATATACTACCGTAGTATGATAACAATAGAAGCAAGATTGTAAATAAAATATAACTAAATTTAATCAACACATTAATCGTACTATACACAGTACAGATAATAACAAGTGATGGATATGACTTTTGTGTTATATCAGTAACTCATTATATTATTATATTTGTCATGTTGTATTTATGTTAGAACCCGGATGATCGAGCTTTGTTCCTTATTTTTTTTGGTAAATTTTCTAAACATAAATCCTAGCTAGATCGATTTATTCCCGACAAAACCTAAATCCTAAATTCCATGAAAACGTGGGAGCCATTTCTGAGATTTTGATTATATATACATATGATGTCCACCTTATGGTAAAATGGTTAAAAAAGATGCAGTGAATGTTCCCTGAGGTCAGCTTCATTTGTCTTTGTAAACGGAGTTCTGGAATCTTGGTAATGTATCTGGGGCTCATTATTTTTCGACAGTAGATTATAAGTTTAGTTAACAGTGGCTAACATATTTTTATCAATTTGATAATATATCTATAACAACTTCTTGCAGTATCTAAAGAAAAAGGAATTCGAAAAGATAGAAGAGAAGAAGTTTGTCTAGAAATTATGATCAAGTTTTAGACCTAAACAAAGTTAAAAGCTTAGAAATCTTGCTTAATTTTTATTTTAATCGTCTTTTGTTTAGAGGCTTTAGCAAATTTACTACTAAATATCAAAGAACGCCTAGACTCAGGACAATACTAAAATATGAAAAATAAAAGCAGAGGAGCTGTAATAAATTCAGACAATATATTTTTGAGGCAAAAACTCATAGGTTTTCTCAGAGTGGTTTAACAAACAAACCAAATAGCATTACGCGCATAATTATTTCATTAATATTTATACATTTATTTTACTTTACTTTGAATATTTTTATTTTCCTTAAAAACTTAAGATCTATCTTTAAAAGTAAATATATATATGCGGAGCCCTTGCTTAAATTATAGACTCGACTTCTTGTTCCTGTGACTTTTTTCACCGGCGACTAATCTCAACGATATTTTTCGTGTCGCAGATTGAATTAGTGCACGACAAACGCACCTCGTCCCGATAAAAATGTAACTCTAACTTATTTATTACGACTCATTTTATATAGTCCGTTCCTGACTAAACAAAATAGGTCCATGTTCTATTTAAAAACCTTTAACCCTGCAATGCTAACGTTGTCAAAATGGTGATCATCATTAATATTTATATAGTGCGGACTGTACAATTTATTTTTATTGATATCAGATTTTAAAAAAAATATAAGCGTAATTCATGTTTGTTAATTTGTAGGTCGTTTTGATATCACTTGCTTATCTCCGTTGCGAAACATTAAGGAAACAGTTCATATATCATACAGATAATATAAGATATATTATAAGATACTTATGTATTATACGGTACGTTCTATACTTAATTTAAGAATAGTTTGACCAAGAAAAATGCCCGCTCTAGCATAAGTTAGGTCGCGAGAAAATTATCCCCAATAATAAGCGGTCCAGCGCTGTTTGTTTAATTAGTTCGTTAGACGATACAATTAATGTGAAGCGCTGCAGCATAACGTATCACTTTTGGTTAACGCTCGATGTTCTTTAAATCCATCTATCATCTGGGGTTTTGTTCATTCGAATTGATTGTTAGCGGTGATTCTTAGCTATGTTTGGTTAATATCAGTCCTACAGTGTGAGAGTGTCAGCTCTTTTCCAAAATGATGTAAGGCATTTTTGGAGTATGATTGCTCGATTAAGTCACTGTGTAAGGAGGCTTTTTTTAGTCTTTCTTGTTCTTTTGAATGTTTGTGATCCATTATAATCATACATTATGTTACTTAAGTCATAAGCTTAACTCTTCAATATAAACAAGAAACATTCCTAAACAGTAATATTTTATGAACCCAATCAAATTTTTGTGTTTTACCACCCTTATATTAAATTTGATAAAAAAACGAACATCAAACCGAAACATTGAAGGAAGAAAGGGCCAACAAATATTAAATTACTCAATATTTCATACCGATACTAATTTCGCTATCTTAACCCTTGCGCGGCCGCGGTACGACAGGAATTATTACGAAAAAAAATTATACTTACTGAAGAAAAAAGCGTCGCAGCCTTAATTGACATTCTTTATGAGCGTCAGACCTTAGACGGGGATATTTTTTAATTAGATATATTTTATGGGTTTTTTTCGAAAGGGGAAAGTAGGAATAAAGGGTTAACATTTGTTTGAGCCAATGGGGTAGGGGGTTCAATATTAGCCTTTCGTAATCAGGCGGGAAAAAAATGGTCGATTAGTCCCCTTGCGACGTTAATTTAGGATCATTGGTGGGTCTACGTGGAAGGCTGGCGACCCACCCCACGCTATCTTTTAATGTCCTTCGATGTTGGAATTAAAAATATCTAAGATTGTTATCTTCCTTTTCTTTATATCCGACTGTAAAAGAAGGAGGGTTATGTTTTTGAAGTGTGTGTATGTATATTTTGTTGGCACACCCTGGAGCCTAAACGGCTTGAGGTATTTTTTTGGGAGTGGTGCCAATACATTCATCTTAGCCGTAAGAGTGACACTAGATACATCAAAATAAAAAAAAATGTTTTCTTTTCAGTTATTCAATTGTTTTAATAAAGATGACAAATATTAACACAATCGGTTTTTTTAATAATTTGTTATTTAATTTAGAGTGTGTTTAAAATTTGTAGGCAGAAAAGCAACATCGTGACTCATATAATTATATGTCTGACTGTAAATGCGAGTTGGTATTTGAATAGATCTCATAAAGTGTTATCGTATGTCGGGTTTGAACCCTTGGCGCAGTAGTAGAACAAGTGGTAACCACTTAAACCACTAAGCCAACCCTGTACTCGTATTCAAATAGCCAGTCAGTTTGACTCAGTCTGGATGAGTTAGTGAGTCAGTCAGTTCGGTCAGTTATTTCGTATTTATAGATTTTAAATGTCCTTGTTGCAAAGCAGGTCGGTTATTGACTTCTACAAAAAAACTAGTTTTGTTGAAGTCATATTATTACACATACATTGGAGGCATTGCGCAATTTTAGTAAGTGCGATGAGGATAACCAAACCAAACCAAATATACTTAGATATGTCGCTATATTCGCTAAATATCTACATTTTAGTTCTGATGTAAGACAAAACAATTATTATAATTAACACTGGCTGGACAGACAAACTTTATTTAGCCATATACTAAAAAAAATGACAAAAAAAATAAGAGGGTATATTTAGGGGTTTTTTTATGGAGGGTATTTTTTTATGGAGTAAACGTGCAGACGTATCGCCCATGAACACCCCCAATACCAGAACTATGGCCTCCGTCTTATTCAGGGTCAAGCCCAGTGCCTCGATGCGCCCCACCACCAGAGAGACACCCCTGGTGGCCAGGCACACTGCCATGGAAATCGCTTAAACCACTAGGCCAACCAAACAATCGACATTAGTTAACATGTAATCAAACTTGTCTTGGAAAATATTATTTACTAAACGTTACAAACAAATACAAACGTGCTTTGGGATTTATATTACAGTTAGGACTATTCTCCCATCATCAAACTCCCATAATTTTGGGTTAAAACACCGCAGTTTGTGCAAAAAGTAACTAAGTATATTATACACACATATATAAATAATCTGCTATTGTTAAAAGATAATATTTCATTATTATTTTATATCACAAGGTGTTATGTGAAGGTTATTACCACAATAACGCAAATGTGTTTTATAAATTAACTGAACAGAGACTTCCCCGAATTCAAAATTAATTTTAAGTTTTAGAATGTCCATGGTTCGGGGAAAAACTTCACGTTCAGAAATATACCATTAGCATTTTTGTAGTGTTGTATTTCTGAACTTGAAGTAAAATGTATTATTGCTTTATTATTCGAGTCTTATGTAAAATGTAGTGAACGTTGTCGGACAATTAAGATTAGATAAGAAATCGTTAATGTCCTTTACATAAATAGAGTTATCATGTCCTGCTCTAAGCCACATAATATATGGAACAAAATACACACAATTATTCTGCTGTCTATGAAAAAACAAGCATTGAAGGTAAATTTTCAAGGAAGTAGAGTCACGATGAATTCAGCTCGGACGGGTCGGCTCGACGGTGGCAGTACTACCCTCGCACAGAAAATCAACGCAGAATGACAGCGTTTGTGCTGTCAGGTTTCGTTGCTGAGTGCGAGACCGAAGGCCCAATCATTAGGCCGCCATTGTTTGGGTCGCCTGCATTTGCAATGATTATGGTGATTACCACACTTGGATTCTGCTTATGCTTTCCATCAGGCAGAGTATAGTCATTTTGGCAGGAACATAATAAAAAAAATTTGTTTTTTTAAGGAGTATTTAATATTTGTCCAAAATTTGATTAGATCCACCCTCAATCTCAGGACTGACATAACATGTGTCCAGGTAGTATAAAACTTTTTTTAAGATTAGCATAATACTGATTTAACTTTCAATTTCAATCTTATCCCAGTTATATTGTAAATGATTTCATGCAAAATCTACTAAATAGATTTAGATGAAAGTTTACACTTATATAGTTCATATATCAATATAACACATGGAGCACTTATTGCAATATAATAAATGCACGCGGGCAAAGCCCATGCAAAACTACAAATATTAAATTGCAAAAGTTATGGAGGATGAATGTATGAATGCTTGTTACTCTCTCACGCAAAAACAGCTGATCGGATTAAGCTAAAATTTAGCACAGAGATAGATTATAGTATTACACATAGACTATTCTCATGGCATAAGCAAGGTATAGTAACAACCGCGGAATGCAGTTAGTATAATATTACCCCATTTTTGTCAAAGTTCAATGTTTGATATTTTACAATAAGAATATGTTTAATGACAATTGTAAGAACGTATGGAAATCGAGCTAGTAGAGTCACGCTGATTTTGTACTACCCTCTCACAAAAGACCAACTCAAAAATGAAAGCTTCCTCGCTGTCTTGTTTTGCACCATGTATGGTCTGCATTGGCAGTGGGTGCGGTGACCACTGCTCTTGGCCTTAACTTATGTTTAAAATAGTTTGAGGGAATCCCGTAATATAAATACGTGTAAGTTGTTATCATATTCAACAGCGCAGTAACTGATAAGGTTAAATATTGTCGGTTAAGGGATTTAGTGTTCGATGTTTGTCACGTAACATTAAGATATTTGGAGGTCTTTATGTCCTACGCCATATGCTAGATAACTAAAAAATAGATGACAATAAAAGTCATGAAAAGTCGTTTTTCTTGTTGTATATTTAGTCATAGTCTTTTAATTGAAACAAAGAGATTTCTTTAATTGATAATGAATTTCTTGATTTCTTTAATGAAAAATGGTATTTCAGAATAATTTTGCCCGCGGCTCTACCTGCGTGTATATCGATTATTGCGATAGAAAGTAGCCTATGTCCCTTCAAGAATCAAAGCATCTTCATGCCATATTACATTTCAATCGTTGCAGTAGTTTAGCTGTGAATGCGTAAAAGACAGATAGACAGAGTTTCTTTTCAATTTAAGATATTAGCCACCCGGTCGAACTGAAAACTACGAATAACAACTCGGGGATTCTTCTTATAATGTAACCAATATAATTTGAGTCACAGTTATTATATTGGGTGAATATTTTTTTCTGGAATAGGGTGCTAACGAGCAGACGTATCGCCTGACGGTGAGCGATTATAATCGCCCATGGACACCCGCAACACCAAAGACGTCACAAGTTCGTTGCCGGCCTTTGGGGAAGGGCATAGGAAGAGGGGTTGGGGTAAAGGCCTCTGGCATCCTCACCCACTCCTTAAAATATAGCGCAAGCGCTGTTTCAAACCGGTTTTCCGTGAGGCCGTGCCATTACTCTAGTCGAACCGACCTATTCATGCCGAAGTGTGGCTCTCCCACGGTTCTTAAATCAAATCATATTTTATCATCACGTCAAAAAAGAAATGAATAAACTTAAAAAATAAACAGCATGTAAAATGAGGTCGGCTGGTAGAATATACCTACGGCATTAAGTCTACCTTTGTCAATAATATTGTGCATAAAGTATAAATAAAATAAAAATAAGTAGCTCAATCCTAAACAAACTGATAATCCCATTGTTTGTGAAAATAAATGTAAAAGTTTGAACTCTCGACTTTTTCTTATAATTAAATCTTAAATATTCAGAATCTTAAAATATCAGATATCTGTACGTAACAAAACCTATTCTATAGTTCAAGGCAATATGAATGAAGTGTTAATCGTACTGGCACTTTAGTCAACATTATACTAAATACCTGTTGTACTAGTTGGCTTACAGTCAGTACTGGGTGGGGCTAAAACTTGCTATCTCTTGGTTCATACTACTGTCTTAACAATTACAACACACTACAGGACAGTAAAAGTTTGTTACTGTTAAGGTTTTTTTTAATAAATATCTCTAAAGTGAGGGGATTCCAGTTTTATCGTAATAATATCGTGATATTGTTTTTACCGAGGGGGATGAATG
This sequence comes from Hyphantria cunea, assembly GCA_003709505.1. Lineage (NCBI taxonomy): Eukaryota > Metazoa > Arthropoda > Insecta > Lepidoptera > Erebidae > Hyphantria > Hyphantria cunea. The sequence goes on from PKRV01002124.1 coordinate 429,815, forward strand.
GGCCGGCTCGACCGGAGTAATACCACGGCCTCACAGAAAACTGCTGTGAAACAGTACTTGCGTCCAATCAGGATTGATCATATTATGATTCTAAAATATATTTGTTTATTTGCATTTGCGACAGAAGGTCTGGAATATGAATTTCGACCATTTAGAATGTATTTGACCTGTTTTTTTGTGGAATAGCGGGTAAACGGGCAGACTTATCGCCGACTTATTATAGTAAGCGATTAACGCCGCCCACGGACACACGCAACACCAGATGCGTCACAAGTGCATCTGCTATCGACCTATCGAGCTCCAGGGCGTCCTAAGCTTCATTTGTCTAATCGCGGTATACTTGTCAGCTTCAGCAACCATCAGTTTGCCTGGAGACATGAACGGCCCATGCAATATTATTTATTCCAGTGCTCTGTCAAATCTATCGACCAGAGTAAACGCTAACGCATCGCACACTCCATCGCACGATGAGCGACTTAAAACTTGTGGACCAGTCCAATTGTGAATCTTAACGTCTCGCCTCCATATGTTGTTAAGGATAGTATAAATATGTGCTGGACAGCTATAATATAATTTTTCCGGTTATTGATTTTTGGTCACTTCATTAAGGTGACTTACATTGCTCTAAATAAGGTTTACATTGACTGAGAGAGACTGGTATCTGTAAAACCAGACCAGGAAACTATTTAGTAGCATTTTTGTACTTAGTACTAAGGTCATTTTTTCTTTTTATACAAGAGCTGCCAAAATGACTGTACTCTGCCTGATACTAATCATGAGCAGAATCCAAAAGTGGTGGTCACCATCCTCAATGCGAATGTGGACAATGCAGCATGTGTCACAATGTCTAATGAGAGTGGGTCAAAATGTCATATATCTGACTGAAATTTTTGAGTCATGCCTAACAAATAATTACAAGATTATTATGAAATATTTTCTATTGCTCCAAATGCGGTCCTGATTTATTGGAACATGTGTGAAATTTATAAAAAATACATTACGGTATCGGAAATCCTTCATTCCATTGGAAAATTATAAAATGCAATTTATAAGCAATCGTTTTAGATACGAACTTTATCGATAACTTTATGTTATCTATTTGATAATAAAGGCAATATTTATATATTTCATTAAAGTAACAAAATATACTGTTGATATTTCATTAATGAAATCACACTGCTCTCAATATTTTTTCATTAGGAGATAGAGATGTTTAGGCTTAAAATACTAAGTCATATGTCGTGGACTCGAATCCCATCTTAACATACACGATGATTCGGTTTCTGGTTTTTCGAGATTACTTAAAAAAAAATTAAATATTTATCCGATTATATCATTATAAGCACAAATACAGATACTTCTAACATGTGGTATAAAAGGGTAATATATACTATTAACCCGGTTGACGATCTTGGTTTGACTATATTAGATAATTGGGCATTTAGTATACATCTGTATACGTTTCAGGGTGAAAACACACGAACGCATCATATTGTTAGTTAACGAACACTAAAATGAAACATACAATATGTATTTGTGAACAATTAAACATCTCGGTTGCGATGCAAGCAAACATGCTGACGCTTTAGTTGATAACAAAATGGCTGTCGCCGATGCAATGTAGGTAAATAAATAAATACGTGCAGAACCTGCATCTAGTACGAACAATGTGGTGAGAACGGTGGACTTAAAAGGATAAGACCGGCTCGTCACTCTCTTGGTCATTGCCCCACATCTAAGAACCATCCCAGAACGATTTTTTTTTGCTTATCCCTACTATAAACTATAATTTTTATTTAGTTATTTAGTTAGTTAGTTATTTACAAACAAATGACATTATCATGCAAATTGGTATAAATTTAATCAACTAAGGTAAATTAGATGTTCTAAAGTGCCACATAAATTCGATTGATGATCTGATAATATAAATGTATAACTGTTTGATTGTACATATATATCTTTCACGATTGATAATGCAGAAGTAGTCGTACTAGTAGCCGACATCAAATAACAATGTGAATAAATAAAGGATATGACGATGAATGCAGAAGTAAAATCTGTAATATTAAGCAATAAACTTAATTATAAGCAAGACTACTACGTTTTATTTAAACTGTTGGCCTCGTACTAAACCATATTTACTTTCTTTGAAATCAGTTATTGAATAAAAAAACATTTTGAATGGTCTAGTTATTTCACGGTCAACTCTAAACTAGCATTCTTCTCCGCCTTTTTTCCATGAATGTAGTTCTTTTATATATCCGATAACTATTCCTTGAGTGAAGAAGAATAAGCGTTGCATTATTTTCTTTGAAATATGTTTCGAAACTATAAAAAGTCTGTAATTAATGCTTAAAAACGCAACGGGTATACAATCAAGTTAACTACAATTCATATTTATAATATTTTTATGTTTATCGTGTACCATTTCAGCACGCTATCTCACTTAAGTATGTGTAAAATATATTGCTTGACAACTTAACTTTTAAGGTTTTATAACCTTGAACATTCATGTATTTGAATGTTTGAACAGCCTTTCACAGTCCATTACGAGACTATATGGATATAAAGTATGTTTCAAATTTTCCTCCCCTTTGCAGTAAAACTGTACTGGGCAGTTGGCTTTTTTAGTCGCCTCTTACGACCCTGCCCCCGGTTATATATCTAAAATATCTATCTCATGTATATAATCGTTTAAACATCAAGCATTGCACCGTGTTCCATTGACCCTAAAAGGAATGAATATACTAAAAGTAATGCATGTACTGTACTACTCAATAGTCTTTATCATACTTTTGCACGCATAACAAAATAATTTGATAATTGTTGTTTTTGTTCATTACGTTGCAAGCAATTTATCTGTTATAACAAATCATGAGTGGGTATCTCACTATCAAAAAAAGATTAAAGGCTTTTGCAACTTTTGCAATGACTCATGATATTTTCTATCATTACAAATATCATAAAATTCAGAGACTTCTTGTCTTTGATCAAATATATATAAATAGAGAAGTAAAAATGTACAATTAAATTTTGCGCAAGTAGCAAATTTGATAAGACTACTATTCTGATAACTACTTATCAGAATATTTAGTGACTGTATGTATCAAATATTTTATAGCAAAGAATTAAAATAATCAGATTAATACCTTGATTTATTTATACTAAAAGCTAAATTAAAAAAAACCATCTACCAAAATAACTCTACTTAGCTTGATGGAAAGTGTTAGTAGAATCCGTACGTGGTGTCCACCATTCTCCACTCTCACTAGTATGTGTAGTGCGTAGAGATGCTTTTTATATCCCGCAGAGAATCGAGAGCATAGAGGGAGGAAAAAAAAGAGAGTACTTCTTCTTAAAGGGCCGGCAACGCCCTTGTGACGCCTCTAGTGTTGCGGGTGTCCATGGTCAGCGGTAATCGCTTACCACCAGGCAATACGTCTGCTCTTATGTCTGCTCTCAAAAAACAAGTTGTAGGTTTTAACTGCCCAGATACAGGTACAGAAAAAAAAAGTTTAGCCGTTCGAGAGTGTATGTAATATATTTTTTCCAATGTTTAATTTAAATTGAGTAATTATTTTAAATTTGTCGTATCCATGTTCGATCAACGTCAGAAACAGCGGGCTGTTCAAACTATAGAGAACTTTCAACACAGTGCGCACAGTGTGAAAGCGGTGTTCCGATACGGTTGCTATCTTATATAAATGTAGCCTACCCTACAAAATGTGGTGTAAATATTTAGAATGGCGGGTATGAGTTGTGAGGAAAAAACCAACTGTGACATAAATAGTTATTAAATGTTGCGATAAACTATGTAGTGGAATAATGTGCTAGACTACCTCGATGGCGCAGTGGTGCGATGCTTGAGGTCTCGGGTTTGATTTTCGGGTCGGACCAAATATTATTATAATCTGAAAATATTTGGTTTTTGGAAAGAGTTTGGGAGCTTTCTATTTATGTGTATGTATTTACAAAAATGTATATAGGAATAAAAAGTTCTTTCTATAGAACCCACCCCTAGTTATTAGCCATCAAACTCCTTTATAGATACAAAGATAATCGCGAAAAGCCCCAAAAATCAAAGAATTAAATCCCTTTCTTATAGAATTCAATTAAAACCGATCGGGTGTCTCATAATCAAAGGGATGCTATCAAAAGAACGTCAGAGATAATCAATTTTACAAATATCTACCCCCTCCCCCACCCTTTGTACGTCTTTTTCTTTTCGTACGAAATAAATCTGTTCAGACAACGCCATGCACATTAATCTTACGTCAGAAGTAATAACTCTCTGCAATCATAGTTGAACTTTAGTGTAATGACATAAAGCTTGATATGCTTTGCTTCTTTGTTTGAACTTACGACATGTATATCAATATACGAAAATATGATAACATTGTGTGAAAGTATCGAACATAACTTTATCAACTTTCTCAGCGGATTCTTAAGGGTGCTTTTTGATCAAAAGGAAGATGTGATATATGTCATTTTGGTATTGTATTATATCATCAATACAGTATTGCTATGCATTATCGTTATATCGCGGCATTAAGACCGAACCGTTCAAGGGAAAAATTGGTTAATAAATGTAATATTAGGGAGCCTACACTTTGATGTGATACAGGTAGTCGTTTTTCATGTTAAGTATTTTTTTACTAAAATAATAATCAATAATAATAATAATAATTTATTGTAGACATCGCCGTTCCTCATGACGAGAATCTCGTGAAAGTTGAAAAAGAAAAACAATTGAAATATTTGGATTTATCTCACGAGATTGTCGATATGTGGGATGTAGATTCGGCGATCATTGTTCCGATAGTTGTGTCTGTTCACGGATTGATAGCCAAGAGCCTCGACCAACACCTCAAGAGGCTCACGTTAGATGGTTGGATCAAGGGTCTGATGCAGAAGGCAGTCCTTCTTGACACGGCTCGTATTGTCAGGAGGTTCCTTTCTTTGGAGCCCTAACCACCGGTTTCTTGGTCCCTGTACCCGAAGTCGGTGGTCTACTATTTTTTATATTTTTAAATATATATTAGTTTCTTTTTTTTATGTATTTAAAAATGTAATTAATATGTATATACAAGTAATAAAGAGAATAATAATAATAATATATATTTCGGACATCTAATACACAACGGCTCTAATCCCAAGCTAAGCAGAGCTTGTGTTATGGGTACTACACAACTGATATAAATACATATAATACTTTTTATTTGTAAAAACATACATATTACACATAGAAAACACTCAAACTCCGAAACAAATATTTGCAGATCATACAAACATTTGGTCTGACCCGGGAATCGAACCCGAGACATCAAGCACAGCAGTCGCATACGCTACCTCTGCGCTACCGAGGCAGTCAAATAATGATGACTTCATATATTTGAAATACAGCCTATTGTTCCCTTAAAGGCTTAGATAGACCTTGTTTTATATTAACCAGAACAACTGATAAAAACATGAATGTTTTACTAAATAAACACTTTTTTTATGAATTACTCATATAGGAGACATGCTCAACAATCTATGTTTTGTACTAGACGGGAATCGAACCCACGAACTAAAAGCTATTCATCAAATTTCCAATAGTACAGCAATATCTTGGATAAAAGGATTTATTGTGATATTGACAACTTGATGAAAAAATTAATGCGAATCAGTTGAGCAGTTAAGACGTGTATACAAAAAAACTACTTAATTTACTTTTACATGAAAGCTAAAGAGCCCGATACATAGTGTGTAAGGGTCTTAACAATTCCTAAGATGTATGGTAGCCTCGTCTATAAGATAAATACCATCATTTATTATTAATAGCTAAGATTGCCTGTGATATCATAATGCAGTCTTGTTAGGCTAAGGGGAGGATTTCTTACTTATTTATTTTTACTTTTTTTATGGTATAGGGGCAAACGAGCAGACGTATCGCCTGACGATAAGCGATTATCGCCGCCCATGGACACCCGTAACACCAGAGGTGATTCAAGAGCATTGCCGGCCTTTGGGGGATGGGGAGAGGGATATAGGGGGAGGATTTGGGTATGGGCCTCCGGTATCCTCACTCACTCGATGAAACACAGCATAAGCGCTGTTTCACACCGGTTTTCTGTGAGGCCGTGGTATCCTCCTCTTGGTATACTCCGGTCGCGCCGGCCCATTCATGCCGAAGCGTGGCTCTCCCACTACTTACCTTAGAAAAGAAATAAATAAAGATGCTTTGTAGGTTCTCATTTAGGCTACATTAAAAGATAGGGGTGTTAAAAAGTAAAAAATACTCGAAGTAGGTACGAGGAATGTTAACAAAAGTAAAATCTTAAAACTATCAACAAACAGCTCTTTAAGATACGCCGTGTGAGAGCCACGCTTCGGCACGAATTTTCCGGCTCGACAAGAGTGATACTAAGGCCGCAAATAAAACCGGTGTGAAACAGCGCTTATGCTGTGTTTCACCGAGTAAGTGAGAACACCGGAGGCCCAATCCCTCTTCTGGGCGGCGGTAATCGCGTACCAGCAGGCGATTTGCTCGTTTGCCCCTAATCCAGAAAAGAAAACTGGAATGAACCTCTTTGCTCTTTAAATAAATTGCGTGATAAAAATGAGTAAAAAAATATAGCTCATCGAAAGCGTACGATGACACGAATCCCGTAATGTTTGTATAATCAAAAAGTGCTGAAGGCGCCTCAAGAAGTTTTAACTTCAAATATCACAAAGCAGGCATGAAGACTGTCGACAGAAAATGTTAAGGCTTTATACTGTTGTGGATATTCAAATTGTTTGATCAGTATTGATTTGATCAAAATAGGTAAAATTCATCCACCTAAGTTATGTGTAGTGAGTGAGTATGTATGTATATATACACGTACATTCACAGCGGGACAAACTGTAAGACGTCACGTGGCCATGTCATAACAACTTATATGTGTTCACTACATGTAATTAACGAACGGGTAGAGTAGCGTCCAAACCTACCTACAAAACTTTTCAATTCAAAAAAATGTATTTTTGTTTGGTTAAATATGATTCTACACCTATTTAATACAACCAAGATTATGAACATGTTTAATTTGATTTTGCGCACAATCTATTAAAAACATATGTAGATATTCTGTTAACATTTATTGACAAATATTTTAACTTTAGTACGCATCAAAAATATGATGATTGTTTCACACAATCTGTTTTTACAATTTCGTACTTTTCCATTACCATTAAACAGTCGACTTTCACTGAGTAGTATAAAACTGATAAGATTCTAAAAGTTGCTTTTAAGTCTCAATTCAGCATTAGTTCAATAGTCTCTAAAACTCTCTATGATATATTAAACTAACTTATCAGTAAGCTACATAATGCAACAACAACACTAGTAGATAAGGAACTTATATGTACACTAAAATGTTTGTTTAAGTGCAATCAATATCTTATAAGCAGAAAAGACTCATGCTGTAATAAGTATTTTTACGTAATAATTCATGTGGTGACTGACTAAGAATACAGCCGTAATCTCTCATTAACTGGCCTCGGTGGCCTAGCGGTAGCGTATGCGACTGCTGTTCTTGAGGGCTCGGGTTCGATTCCCGGGTCGTATCAATTGTTTGTAAGATCTGCAAATATTCGTTTATCAAGTAAACGAAAAACGTACAACCAGCAAATTGAAACGCAAAATGCCTAAAGACTTAATCAAACAGCAATAGAGTAGGATGCTAGACTGGTCGCATACCGAGCACGCCAACTGACCGTCAGACGCCACTGAAAACCATGTCGAATCTACTATTAAGTGTCTCAGCCAGGCTACAGATCAATATATAAGCTAAGCTAAATACATAAGATAAGCTAGAAATACAAAAAAAAATGTTCAGTGCTCGACTCTTAGATTGGTATAGCGTTTGTTTCAAGTCCGGATGGCGTAAGAAAGCGGTTCCCGGATCCCTCCCGTCTCAGACGCAGAGTGGCACACCGTGTGGTTTTAGTCGGTTCTATTCCGCCACCCCGCCGCAAACCCCGATGGGGTGTAGGTCCGAGGGGATTTCCATACGAAAAAAAGAAAAAAAAGAGTTTGTTTCATGCGTTTTTGAAGAGAGCTTCAGACAGATAGGGTTGTTGAAACGCTGTATTCTTTATTCGTCACCATACGGCGCTTTAAAGATTTTTGTTTAAATTAAAGAAAAAGAGGTACCAGCATTATGGGAAAGGCAATGAAGGAATTGCTCCAAACTGGTTACCTGTGGGACTGTGCAATCCATGGTGGTATCATCATAATCAAGCTGGCAAGCATATAATATGCCCAAGCATGCTATTCCCACGGTTACATTATGTTTAAGTTGAATGTAGACCTAGATACCCTAACTCTTTATTACATCAGTGAGTGATCATAAAAATAATAGCTCTTCTATATTGTTACAGATTCCAAAATGCCACCAAATAAGGATCAAAATTCCAAATATTCATACGGCCGGTCGTTCTCGAACAGTAAGTATTAAAACTATTTATAGATAAGGGTTAGTCAGAGATAATTTATTTTTGAGTATTTTTATTACGTATAGGCCAAAGTGACTCTTCTCTGCCTGATGGAAAGCATAAGCAGAATCCAAAAGTGATCACCACACTCATTGCGAATGAAACAATTTCGCAGCCATATCGGCCTAGTGATGCCTCGGCATCGTTAAGCCTCCGGTCTCGCACTCACCAACGAAACACGAAAGCAAGAATGTTGTTTATTTTTGTACTTTGTTGCTTATTATACATTGATTTTCTGTACAAGGGTAGTACAGCCCAATACAGTTGAAACCTCTACTATCTTTCTCGTTTTTGCTCGTATTGTCAACGTTTTTGGATAGTTCTGTCAATCTGTAGAATTGAAATACTGTCTTATGAGTAAGAAGTCATTAGATCGATTTGAAAATCGATCTAATCTCTAATCAATCAAAAAATAAGATAAATTATAATTATCTTAAGTGAGCTTAGGATTATTTGTGTGATGTACATGATCTATTTGTTCATTGTCTGTAATTTATCTTAATCGTCTAAGCCAAGTAATAATATTTATGAAAATACTAGCTGATCCACGTACCTTTACGTCCCTTTTGAATCATGCTCGACTCTCATTTGTCTAAGCGTAATGTTGACGATCCTACCCAAGGCACACCAGCAAGACACACATTTAAGAAAAACGTAAATGTTGGTCAAATAGTTGCTTAGTTCATCGTGACAGGCGAATTATATACAATAGACATTTTTCAGGCGATAATTTATCTCACTCATCTCACTGCAGGCTGTGCCTAGTATCAAACAAGTATTACTATATTTTTATACACAACTATAATATCCATTTCTTTCTTTTACAGATGAAACAACGATGTCTGCAAAGGTGTACCACCCTGCGACGAACTTGCTGCCCTTGACCCCACCACTCACGCCTACTGGAGTCCCTCCCAGCATCGGCTCCAAGCCTACCAGCACCTGGAGTCGCCAAAACAGCCACAATGGGAAATACTCTTGATGTGCCGTATCAACAGGCCTGGACCGCAAAGGGCATACCAGGCCTGAGACTTGTGACTTCGACGTCAGGACTTTTAAATGAAAAAAAAATTTGTTCAGACTAATTTGCTGTGGAGGTGAAATCGGGAATATTATTTAAATAATGAGAAAATAAATATTTTTATATTGTACTCGTATATATGTACCGGCACCGATCTTGAGCACTCGGCGGAGTAGGGCTCGCTGCGCATCCAGTACTGGCAAAGCGTGACAACTGTTTGTCTTGGTTCTAACAAAAAAGAAATATATTACCATCTGAGAGCCACGCTTTGGCATGAATGGGCCGGCTCAACCCGAGTGATACCACGGCCTCACAGAATACCGGTGTGAAACAGCGCCTGCGCCGTGTTTCACCGAGTGTGTGATACCAGAGGCCCATAGTCCAACCCCTGCCCCATATCACTCCTCATCCTCCGAAGGCCAGCAACGCCCTTAATGTTGAGGGAGTCCTTAAACGGTAATTATCGCTTACCATCAGGCGATACGTAAGATTGTTTGCCCCTTATTATTTTACAAAAATAAAAAAAATCAAAAAAAACTTACTTGGTAACGTACTGCGTTAATTCTTATTGAACTTTTTGTCTGTGAACTATAATCCGACGAAATATTTGCCTCCGGTTCATGAGGCCTCCAATTGTACTGCTCTAATTTTATGTTAACCTTAAAATGAATTTGGTGTACAATAAAGAGATCTGTTATTATTATTATCCTCAGTCTATTGCAATCTTCTGCTGGTTTGGCTTTTTATTGCACGCCACTTTGGCTGATTTTAGGCTTCTCGCATCCACCTCCTGCCAGTCATCTAGCGCAAGTCGTCACTCCACCTGGCCAATGAGCGATAAGCTAGTTTAAGTTCAAAGATTCATTTTTGAAATAGTTCCACAACTTGGAAATTTTGAGATTATTCCACAATGTAGGATGATAGGAAACACAGACGTCAATAACTGTATCATGTCGCTAAATAAGAGGAAAGGTGAAGATCAGCGCTCAAGATCGGTACCGTTAACCATAAAAATATTTGAATTTTTACTTTTTAGCAGGTCTAAATAATGTCTGTTTTTGTTTATCACAAGGATCCAACTAAACCCAATAGTTCTAATAGACATCACTACTACTTTTTTCCTATCCAATGAGTGTCATTAAATTATTTTGATGTTGCTATATAATATGAACAAGTATTTGTTTTAAGACACAAATGCTATCGTAAGATTTCCCTAATTACCTTTATACCACCCCTTGCTTGCTCCCTCCATGGTAATTTTTAATTGTAGCTATATTATATTGACAGCTGGTCATTGACTTTATATGTCATTCCTTTATGTTTGCATGTATGTTTGTTTGTATGTTTAGAAGTAGGAAATAAAAATATTACTCGTTTATTTGTAACGAGCTTTGTATGTGATAATAATCAGACGTACACAAAGTATCACTATTAGTAAAGTAAATATAATATTAATTTACTGATCTCAGAAAATACTAAGCACAATTCCATGAGATTTATGCCAATTGGTACATACAGAATTAGTAATCAAATTAAATGAATTTTTAATCAGACAATTTCTGTTCAAAACCATCTTTACTTCATCATTCACGTTTTATAAAACAGCTTCTTCATGGGACTGTACAAAATCTTCTTGTAGCTCGAATAAAAACAAAACGAAAAATTAATCAATGCATGTATGTACCATAGTACATTTTTTATTGTCTTCATTAGTATATAAGTTTGTATATAGATTTAAATCTATAATGTACCTCTAAGAAAATATAAATTAAAGTTAAATGAGACGCACCATTTTCGAGTTTTATTTAACAATCCTTAAATATAAGTACCTGGATGACCAGCATTTTTTTGGTAAATTTTCAAAAACTGAATCCAAACTATATCGATTTATCGACCCCAAAACCCCATGCATACTAAATTTCATGAAAATTGCTGGAGCCATTTCTGAGATTCAGGTTAATATTATATACTAACTGTTGCCAGTGACAGCGTCCACGTTTCCGTCGTTTTTCGTAAAAAAAAAATAGCCTATGTCCTCTCTCACGGTTAAGTGGTTTTGATGTAACAGACAGATTAACCTTCATATTTTAGTAGGGAAATATAATATGTCAATCAACAATACTGTTGAAAAATATCGCAATACAGAACCGCATAATATTATTGTTAATAGCTGTGCCCGCGACTCCGTCAGCGTGTAACTCCTTGTGTGTTATTAAGTTAATGTATTGGTAATATTGTTTAGATCACGTTCACATGAGGCTTAAGTACCTATAGAACGAAAATACTTCAGCGCAAAGCTTCCGGGTAAACTATATTGAAAGTTGACCCGTCCGGCACGTAAACGTAAAGACTTCTATAACTGCTAGCCCGGGAAAGAGCGACGTACANAAAATATCGCAATACAGAACCGCATAATATTATTGTTAATAGCTGTGCCCGCGACTCCGTCAGCGTGTAACTCCTTGTGTGTTATTAAGTTAATGTATTGGTAATATTGTTTAGATCACGTTCACATGAGGCTTAAGTACCTATAGAACGAAAATACTTCAGCGCAAAGCTTCCGGGTAAACTATATTGAAAGTTGACCCGTCCGGCACGTAAACGTAAAGACTTCTATAACTGCTAGCCCGGGAAAGAGCGACGTACAACTGACCATGCGAGAAACAACTGACACCGAGATCTACTCCAGCAACACGAAATGTCTGCCCTTGAGCCTTGTTAATTGTCATTGCATAGCACACCTGGCTTGCTAAATTAAGTTTTTTAGTAATTCCGAAAATTTTCTTGAATATGAATATGGCGGTACGAAGTTCGCCATGCCAGCTAGTAAATATGTTAATATTTTCTAAGTATTTAATAGCTGCCTAGTTGCCATAGTACAGGCTGTACTTAGTTTGATATCAAGGTGCCATGAGAAATATTTATCACAGATGTCAGTATCAATATTTATTAATAACTAGCTGAGTTCCGCAGTGTTCCTCGCGGTTCTATTTGTACCTGTACAACCACGCCAAAAGTCGCGGGGCGAAGCTAGTCGGAAAAAATAGCCTACGTTACTCCTTATTACATCAGCCTTCCATATATTAGCCGGATCAAACAGACAGACGGACAAACAGACAGACAAAAATTGTAAAAAAATGTTATTTAGGTTATGTGCCGTGTATATATGCATTTAGTAAAAAGCGGCTATTTTAATATCACAAACAGATATTCCAATTTTATTTATTTGTATAGATAAATAGTAATTTTATGACACACAAAATGTATGCTACTTTGCATATAGCGACATCTACTCGTTACAGTTTACAACGATGTTGATTATCGAAATAGAGATATAAGTTTTGAAATAATTGCCACAGATGTCACTACTAAGAAAATTTATTCATTTATGGTTTTTTAAATGGTAAAACCAAAAATAATGGCGAAACTTGTTATTTCTTTTGTATATTGATTAATGTATGGTTTAAGTTACATTATCATGTATCATAACGAAATCTAGCATTAAATCTTTCTCCGGTCTCTTTGGTATTGCGCTATCCTGTGTAACAAGGAGTGAACTAAAGAAACAAATCAATATTTATGAACTGATGTTGTAAATAGTGTTTATATAGTTGTATAGATGTCGCTAATAAAAAAATGATGACAAATTTAAGTAATGACAAGCACAACATAAAAATCTAAAATAAAAAGACTGTGTTTTCAATTTTGTTACTGTTATTAAAGACGATATTGACATCACTGCTATACTATGTGTGCAATTTGCCTGCCTCGTTAGTTAGCGTATGCGTCTGCCGACGATACACGAGTAGGGCCAAAAAAATGTATTGAGTTTTTCTAATTATAAAAACACATAACAGCCGAAATTTGGAAATAAGACAAGCCTTCTCCCTGAGTTGACCATGAGTTATCTCAACGCTAAGTGACGTGGTCACAACAAAACATTAGTCAATCTACACAAATAAATCAATTTGGAGTAACTGTTTATAATACCTATTAATACATGATACACGTAACTAAAATATCAGATTTTAAAATTTTTGTCTGTCTGTTTCTTTGTTTCGGCTAATCTCTGGAAAGGTGGATCGATTCCGGTGGCCTATATTTGAACCCCTCTCCTCATATCCCTCCCCATCTCCAAAGACCAGTAACGCACTTTGACCTCTCTGGTGTTGCGGGTGTCCATGTGCGGCGGTAATTGTTTACCAACAGGCCATAAATCTGCCCCGTTGCTCCCAATTCTATAGTCTGGGTCACCAATCTGCATTGTTCTTTTTCGCATTGAGGATGGTGACCACCACTCTTGGATTCTGCTCATGCTTTCCATCAGGTAGGGCAGAGTCATTTTGGCAGCTTATACATAAAAAAAGAACACGTGGGGCAACATACCTACATAAAAATACAACCAAATTTAGAACGTCAGTCTTTTTTAAAGTCGGTTGAAAATATTTTATACACTTTTAAATTTATTAATATTAGTAATTAACATAAACTATTATGTCCCGCAGTGGACTGCGATTAAATAATAATAAAAATATTGATTTGGAAACTGATAACAAAATTACAGAATCATAAATGTGTTTGATAATGACTGCATTAGTGAACACTGTGGGGCAGTCAATGATATTTTAATATCATTGGTCACTAATGCCCACCTTTGGATGTGATGCATGCATACATACCATTTCTTGCTTTTCAGGGTGTGGGTGTGTATTTCTGAGTGTGTGTTTGTGAATGTGTTTATGAGTGCGTGTGTTTGCCAGAGTGCGCGTGCGCGCGCGTGTGTGTGTGTGTGTGTGTGTGTGTGTTATAAACTGATGAAGACTGATATGTCTACAAAAATCTGTTTTAAAATACGAAGATTATTGAGATTACTCTTGTGATTTGTTAACTATACGCGATTCCATACCTATAATATTTTTGAATCAATAAGAATTTTGGATATCTAGTACGACGCCATCTAGCCTCAAACTACGCTGAGTTTGTACTGTTAAAACTGTATTGATTTATAAGATACTTAAATACTTTTTATGTAAATACATATTAAGTTATTTAAAATTTTAATCAAGTAAAGTTACGTAAATACATATAGATATATATTAAGCATGAAAACCTCTGAACTCCACATCAAATATTGGTAGATCGTACAAACATTTTATCTGACCCAGGATTTTAACCCGAGACCTCAAGCGCAGCAGTCAAACACACTACCACTGCGCCACCAGGCAGTCAAGCCAAACCTTGGTCTGTTTCTCTGACCTGTGTTAACAAGACGAGCTGTTTAACATCATCAGCCATTTCTTTATCACCTTTGCAGTTAACTGAACGTTTTATTAAGTTGACATTTAAGTGGTATTCATTTCTTGTTAAAAATGCGTAAAAATGTACATTTGAACAGTGGTAATTGTAGGTGGATATACTTTTTAAGACAGGTATTTATTTTATATCATATTATTGTATTACTAGTTGAGCAAAGCGGTATTACCCACGGTGTAATATCCACTGCAGGTAACGCCGCGGGGCAAAGCTGGTCTAAAAGATCAGAAATAAAAAAATAAAAAAATAATAAAAATATAATAATAAATAGGAAAAAAATGCACATCATGTAAAGAGTCTTCTAAGTCTAGTGCTAGCCATAGGCCCCTTCTTAGAAAAGAGGTTTTGGGCTCCTAAACTACACTGGCCATGCTGGTTGGTATGTGGTGTCAAGTTGTGTCAAGTATTTCTTCTCTTTTGTTGTGCCTAGGGGTGGTGGCATTACATATCCTTAATCCGTTATTAGACTGATAGACGGAACTGATATAAAAAACCGGCCAATTGCACTAAATGAGTGAGGATACCAGAGGCCCCATCACCCAAAGCCCGGTAACGCACTTGTGACGCCTCTGGTGTTGTGGGTGTAATCATGGGCGGCGGTAATCGCTTGCCATCAGGCGATACGTATGCTCGTTTGCCTCCTATTACATAAGAGAAAGATAAAAGAATGTACATACTTTCAGCCAAATAAGTGATTATTATTATTAATTTTGGTTTCTTAACTTTAACATTTGATAACGCGATAAGGCGAAACCGGCCAGGTGTAAATTTAATTAAAATAGTGGAATAATTACAATTGAGTTTGATTCTAAAATGTATTGCAACAAGTTTCAACACGTGCTGACAATCGAGAGTATAAATAATTATTATTATTAAAAAAGGGACTGATGATGATGGTGATCAACAGCACCTGGGACTGAAAGTTTTGTGTAAACCCACTTTGCGAATGTGATTTCGATTCTCTCTGTGATGTGATGTGATGTTCCACTCCGCGAAGAACAGAAGAGGGGACACAGACCCTTAGCCTCAAATCTCTCTACTCTTATGGACTAGCTATGGATGGTAGACACTTAACCCATAATTCGTTTGTCCCGTATGTCATATAAAAAAAAGGACTTATGAAATCACATGATGGCAAATTCAGAAACCGATATGATAATATAATTTACGAGTGTTGTAATTGTGAGGAGGTTTGGTTTGTACGATTAGTAACGAGCACTCATTGTTGTAACAAGTGTAGTGTTGATCACTATCGATTTCATAAGGTGTGTTCCTGTTTAGCGATTCTGCTGTGCTGCGGCATGTGTCAAATTCGAATCAAATGAACAATCATAGTTATTTGCTCGTATAATTTGATAAGGCGTTAAATAGATTAAATTAAAGGGTTCCTGAAAACTCGCCGCTTAAAATATCACGGAAAAATCTAATATATGTAAATATCTTTATGATATTTTCTTTAAGTGAACTTTTCTCTTTCTTTAAAAAGACAGCGCCCGCATCTAGAATATAACCCCTTCCCTGGGGACTTTGCTAATGTACATGAAACGGACACAAAGGACGCCCAGGCTAAGGAAAACAATTTGTGGAGCAAAACGAATATCGTCCATTGTGAAGTTTGAACCCTTTATACTTAATATAGTGGAAAACGGGTAAGCGATAAACCACCATGCCATCCATGCAGTGAACAATCTACTACTTCTTAGCTTCTGATTTGGTACTGACAAGCGAAACGAAGTGATATTACGGCATCATAGTTAACTGGTCCTAGGAAAGGAATTGAACTGAATTGTTTTATTGCTTTTTACTGATTTAATGATCTTAGCGGTCCTATTCCTTGATTTTCCCAATTAGAGAGAGGAGGGGATTCTCAAAAGTTCGCAACGTAACTTATGACTTAAGTTATATAATGTATCCTGGGATAAGATAAGATAAGATAACATTCATTAATTCGCTCAAACACATGTTTATATACAATAAACAACCGCATGCAAGAATAGCACTACTTATTTGTTTTGCCTTCTGCTTTTTCCAGTTCCAGACCATAATTATTTTTCATTAATACTCTTTTGTTGACTATGCATAAAGGGTGTAGACGTCCACGGCCAGGTGGAGTGATAATTTGCGCAAGACGGCTGGCAGGAGCTGGATGCGAGAAGCCGAGGATCGAAATAAGTAGCGTGCGATTGGAGAGGCCTATGTCCAGCAGTGGACTGCGATAGCCTGATGATTAATACTCTTACGATTGCAATCGTAAAATATTACAATATTTTCTTTACCAAACGAAAAAGTCCCTAACTAAGAACACACCTCGTGCCCACTATCAATAAACAAAGCACGCGGTACTGTCGTGTTCCTGATGCATTTTCTATTATTAGATCCAGTAGATGATGGTCAAGTGAATATTGAACGTCTAAATATAGCGGTGATCGTATAATTGAACCCGCTACCCGTTACTCAATGAATCGATTGGTGCTGAATGAGGGAACCTGATTCGAGTAATTGTCTTGATCGTTCTAGATTTTTGTTGTGTGATATTTATATCGTTTTGTTAATGTTTTGAAGATAACACTCGAAAGATATTTGGGATTTCATGTAATTTGTTTATAATGTGTGAGTAAATAATGCTTAAGTATGTTTATTAAAGGGTAATAAACTTCTTATCTATACATATATATATCTTATGAGATCGCGGCATCGCGTCTCCGACATGCTGTCGTCATAAAACTTCTTTGGCCACATTAAATACTTTTTGTTACGAGAAAATGTCACGGGCTCGCGACACCTACATGCTATTGTTTGATGTTGATAATTTTAATTTAAACATTGTAAAATTTCTAATCTAACACATTAATTTTATAAATAACATTCTAAGCTATAAGTTTTCTAGTCTATCGGCAGTCCTTATGGCTGTCAATTTATAAACATGTAACAATAGCTAATGGACTCCTAAATGAATCTATTTTTAAGTTGAGTCTATGTTTAAGAATTATTTGTCGGAAAATTTAGTGTTTTGAGTAATTCACGTAGAAAATAACTGATACTATTAATTTAAAACTTTGAATATTCGTAAGCATTGAAATTAAATTAACTAATATTGTGGAGAGTGGTAAACCATAAGGACAACCCAGCATCATCAATATTTATTTAAACTTAAATATAGTTTAGATGTATTTAAACTAACTCTACGACAGTTTATGCATCAATCAATCAATCAACAACCCATTATATCCCACTGTTGGGCTCGGGTCTCCTCTCAGGAGAGAGTTAAGGCGTCCCCACACTGGCCAAGTGTGGGTTGGGGGCTGGCAAGACTACGTTGTGGCTACGTAATCTTGCCGTTGGATGTTTTTAAGCCGCCCAAAGGCCTCCAACTAAGCTTCTCGACTGTTAACCTATGATAACAACCGGGACCGACTGCTTAACGTGATCTCCGAATCACGGAGACGCTCATGTATTGACCGCCCCGTTGTTACTTACCCTCAGTGATTGTTTCTAATCACCAAGTGGAACTGGGCTACGAGCGCCTCAATAAAAACATATATGTGTAATTAGACATACATTCTTATTGATATTGACCCGTTCTAACAGCATGAAATAATATCGCTTCCGCTGTGTTCTCAATTAGATATTTTAAACTACTCGACGGATTTTAATGCAGTTTTCAATAACTGATACAGCTATTGAAAAGGTAGATATACATTGTACATAATACAAGGGCGGATAATGAAAGTACATGGTAACATCCAGAGGTAATAATAATTGTTTCGGCAGTTAAAGCAGTAATACATTGAAAATTGTTACCACTTAGAATCCCGAAACACAAAATACGTTAGGCATACCTGTTCACCACCTTCAATAGCCAATCTATTTAGAATCTATATATATAACCCTGTTTAATAGGCATGATGACTAATTTTGAAAATCTGTTTTATGATGTTCGGAAGTATCACCTATTATCAAAATGCAACTGGCATTAAAAAAAATGTTTTAGTAGGAAAAATTGCAATTCAAATTTCAGTTTAAAATTCACGAAAAAACGGTGGTATCATGGCGCCTGTTTGTGTGAAACGCGACGTCACCATTTGTCAATAAGTGTCAATTATAGATCTTAAAAACAGTAAAGTGATCGCCTTTTATATCCGAACAAACTGATATTTATACATAAATGACGTAACTCGCTCCAGTTGGTGTTCAACTTAACATGGCGGATTGCTGTATTTCTTAGTTTTATTTTTGTTAATATACTATTGATTTCGCTCTGAATATGAAAACAAATACAATTTTTATACTCTATGAACCCCGCTTCAGCAGATAAATACATAATTTTAGTAGTTCTTGGTTACTGTCATCATGCCATGCCTATTGATTTTTTAATGCAGAGCCAGATTGTTTAAATTACAAACTGCACATT
The DNA here is from genome assembly GCA_003709505.1 of Hyphantria cunea. NCBI lineage: Eukaryota > Metazoa > Arthropoda > Insecta > Lepidoptera > Erebidae > Hyphantria > Hyphantria cunea. Next base: position 449,080 of record PKRV01002124.1, read on the forward strand.
TTGAAAACTGATTACCTTTTAAATACCTTGTACGAAAAAGTCCTTATAGCTTTTATCTCTAAAGGAATAGCTTATTCCAGTAGTAGCAATGAAGAATTGTATGGAAATCGTTATTTCGACTGCAGAAGAAGGAGGGTTGTGTTTTTGAGTGTACGTATGTATTTTGGCACGACCTAAAACCTTAACGGCTTGTCGTATTTTTTATGTGAGTGGTGTCAACGGATTCGTCTTAGTCGTGAAAGTGACAATGGATATATCAAAATTAAAAAACAAAAGTAAGGATTTTTGGAGCCAAAACGTAATCTCAAAAAAAATTCTTTTCAATATATTTTTCGAGTGTGGTATTCATCCGGGTGGTATCTTCTTCAGGGTATTCATCTGGATTCTCCTGGTACCACGTTCACCTGGGTGATCCTAGGGGAACATAGTAGAATAAATCAAACAATCACGTTAATTCGCACACCCACCACCAGCAGGCATGTATTTAGTTCAAAACAAATTAGATCTATACATTTTTGAGTCCAAACTTGCGTCCCAAAACAGCCAATAACAATCATTAAACATAACTGGGTCACATATAAAAAGTTTCATGTTCTCACAGCAATTATTTAGCGTTGTTCATAGATGTGAACGAATGGTGAATGAGTCATATCAATTGATTTAGAGCTTAATAATTCGATTGCTGACTATATCTACTGGTATACTTCTATGGGAACATTGGCTTGGTTCAAGGACAATTTTGAAGAATAATGTGAAAGATTAAGAGCACCGAGGGTCACCACCCTTATAAATCCCATAGTGATACCACGACCTGACAGAAAACCGTTGTGAAACAGCCCCTGTGCTGTGTTTCACTGAGTGAGTGAGGATACCGGAGTCCCATTTTTTTTTACGTGTGGAAGTCCCCTCGGGCCTTCACCATATCGGGATCTGCGGCGGGGTGGTATGTCGGAATGGAACCGACTAAAACCACACGGTGTGCCACTCTGCGCCTGAGACGGGAGGGATCCGGGCACCGCTTTCTTACGCCATCCGGACCCAGAATACCGTAGTCCCATACTCCAACCCCTCCCCACATCCCCCATAGGCCGGTAACGCACTTGTGACGCCTTTGGTGTTGCGGGTGTGAATGGGCGGTTATAATCGGCAGCAGGCGATACATCTACTCGTTTGCCCCATATTCTGTAAAAAAGAGCCGAGGAAAGGAACTAACTACGCAGTAACAGCATTGCTAAGAGAAGGAAATAAATACATATGACCAGTGTGATATAGCCGACCAAACAATCTTTCTAATTGGCCTTTCTCTACTATTGAACTTATAAGGGATATTAATGGGATTTTGTTCTTACAAAACAATACATTAGCCAGTCAAATTCAATATATAACTTAATGTATAATTAACTACTTTAAAACAGTCGATTTTATAATAATAATAATTGCAAATCAAACTTTTTAGTTTCATTCATGCTAGATATATTAATGAAATAGTAATTTCACGATCTTTCATTTGATACCCATATTGTTAAGGTAAAATCTCACCCACATTGACACGGTTCTGATGAATTCAACAACACTTCATGTGTCAAAGTCCATCTAGTCGATTGGTATGTCCGGTCCAAGAAAAATAGAAATATATCTTTCTTTCAAATGTACACACATGCTCAAAAAGCATTACGATCGTTCTGACGCAGTCGGGTAAGAAGATTGGTCATCCAGTGGGGATACATAGAATGAGCGAAATAAATGCGAGTCTTTAACATTCCAACCTTTACAGTGTCTTCTTCAAATTTGGGAGACCAACTGGAGGAGCACAGAATATCCTACCGAAATATAAGAATTGGTTCAAAAATAGCTAAGCATAAGTTTTGGGAAAAATAAAAAAATATCCAGGTGAAAAACTGTTTATTGTTGGTTACGTCGAGTTAGTATATAATTTAACGATTTCTTTCAATTGATTTGTCTTTCATGACATATTTTATTTATTTATTTAGTTATAAGAAACTCAACAGCTTTTTTCATAATGAAAATGAGATAATAACATATATGCTCTTAAGCCAATTAAAGAGCTTCACGACATATGTGCAGGAATCACTGACGAAATAATGTATTTTTGTAATATTGTGTCGTTGCTGGCACTAAACAATATTAATATTAGAAAGTTACGAAAATAAATAATTTAACGAAAAGAAAAAGTCCAAAACAAAGTAATAACTACAAAAAACAAAAAATATAAAGACAATTTAGCCAAAACAAAATTTGTTTGAAAAATAATTAAGTAATTAATTACTGGTGAGTTCTCTCACGATTCCATCACGAAAGGACTTCTTAGACAAGTGAAATATGCCAATACCTTCAAACTTGTCAGTGTAGTAACGAAGCAGTCGTATCATAACAACATTATTGCCATAATTTGTGTGATGAAAAGGAACATTAAAAAGGTGGTCAGGTAAAAGGTATTTTATCCGGTTATATTGTTGTTTTCATAAATGTACTAGTTACTGTAGCAACTATCTGATAACTTTAACTTTTTTATATCGTTATTTGTAACTTTTAATTATTTTAAAGAATTATTAATTCTTAAAAAAAATGTAAGAAAATAAATCTTCTTTCTAAACTAAATTCTTTGAAACCTATGGATATTGGCAGCGCCTATCATACAGGCAACATGTACTTTGATTTGGTTAAATTACCCAACTGCGAAAGAAGGAGGATTATGTGTTTCGAGTATATGTACTTACGTATATATGTATATTTCTTTGGGACGCCGTAGAGCCTATAAAGCATGGCGAATTTTTTGTGAGTGATGTCAATAGATTCATTGTAGTCGTAAGAGTGACACTAGACATTAAAATATAAAAAATATATTAATAAAAAAAAATTCTCTTTAGTTCCTTCTTTCTTTTCAGTGCTTCAATTTACAAAGACTGATACTGACGCAGTCGGTTTTTTTTAATATTAATTATTTACTTTAACTTTAATTATTAATTTGCTACTTTTCTATAAATTATAAATGTAAATTCTTTGTAAAAGAAAATTCTAATGGAACGAAAAAACTAAAAACATATGCCCCGGGTGAGGATCGAACTCACGACCTTAAGATTATGAGACTTACGCGCTACCTACTGCGCTACCGAGGCTTGCGTGGATTAGTTTAAATGTACAAGTATATTTTTATTAAGTATAACACAAAGTGTACTGTTTCGTGATGTAAATAGGTCGAATGTCGGTTTTATTGTGATATACATAAGGACCATATTGCATTAACAATATTTCGAGTCAAAATTTATTTTAAAAAAGACTGTAATGCTATTCAAGGAATAAAATTTCAAAGTATTTATCCTATTTCTGAGAGTTATTATTAATGTCCCGGAATATAATTTTACTACTATATATTATAATATATTTTATGAGTTGTATAAGTCCCGCGGTGTCTAAAGCTAGTCTGAGAAAAGTAGCCTAAGTTACTTTTATTTACATGAGCTATCTTCCAGTGAAAGTCCCGTCAAAATCGATTCAGCTTTTTAAGAGTTTAGTTTGATAGATAGACAGATAGACAAAAATTTTGAATATTGCATATTTGACACAAGCATCGAATATACTTTCATATAAATTTGTAGAGAGCTGTTAATTTGAAACTACAAACAGATACTTATTTTATTTATTTTGATAGATGTATAGAAGATATATAGATAACATATTGAAGAAAGACACTTCTTCGAAAAGATTTTTCTTTTCTTGCATATCTAAATATTTTTTTAAAATTCAAATAACACATTTATATCATACTAAACAAAAATAAAATTAACAAAGAAAACAAAATATACAAATACACTAAAAAAGCCCTCTTTAAAAAAGTATAAACGTGTAACATTGGCACAGCGACCACATGAGCACGGCCCGGCGTCGAACCGCAACTATTGGCGAACGGGTGCAATTGACAGCACACCTCAATTTATGGCCCGCGCTGTCTACTCGCCTACGACAAACACATACACCCTCTAGATGAGACTCATGATTCAAGGGGTTGAAATTTAATAATGTGCGGTCGTAATTATTTTTTGGTAATTGAGTCGTCGACTTTTGGATTATTATTTTTAATTTTGCAAAGAAGTTCTAATGAACTAATACCGCATGGAGGTATATCTGTGTATATATAAGCACAGTAGACACACAGCTCCTGGGAAGCGTGCCGTGATGATGACGCTGTTTGTACGCCTTAAAAATTCACATATATACTCAGTGAACATATTATTACAGCTCATTGAAAGCGTTCGGCGACGTTGATGCTAGTTCCATGATTTTTGTTCACTCAAATAATGGTGAACGCCCTTAAAAAACATCTGAAACAGAAACACAGGCCTCAGCGGATCCACATCGTGATTAATTTTTGCTCGGTGGTTTTACCACGCATTAATTGGCTTTACATGTATGTATTTTTGTTCGTGACTGACTTTAATAAACGTGTTTTTTATCTCCATGCATTTTATTTCTTATCTGTAGTATTAGTATGGCTACAGGCTACAGTTGGCAAAGCCTATTACCACCAACCTAAGATATTTATTTCGTATTATATAATAATAAATATTAAAGCTTACACCCAGCCACTTAAAAATATCGCTCATTAAATAATTTGGCTTGGACGCCATAACATACTTACATATAATTTATCAGCCAAAATCCCTAAATCTACACTATTCTATTAACAAACAATTATATAGCAAAGAAATTTAAATAGGTAAGTTCTTATTTGTACAATTGCGGAACTTGGGTTATGAACAGCACGTCTTTTGCCCTCTCCTATCTAAACTTTACTTTATTCATTGAAAATATGATATTCTCCTTACGATAAATTCGTTTTAAAACAAATATTTTTCTTTTATAATTATACAAACGAAAAATCTTCTACTAGTTCATCTTACTCGTAATTAATTTGAGGTATTAAATAGTTACTTTTATATTCTGAAGGAACACATCTAGTAAAATTCTAAATCTACGTGTACAGCCAGTATTTAATTAATTCTCGCATTGGAATAGTGTGAATTCTGACTGCAAGTGAAGGCAACTGTTATTTTGTTTTGTCGTTTTAATTAATGCCTAGTCGCCTATCGGGGGACCTCAGCGCACTATAAATAGTGTATGATAGTACTGCAACACTTGACTTTATAGCTTCATTAATACCGAAGATTTAAAGATTTTGACAAGAATTGTGCATTCATCTGTTTTTTTTCAGCATAGATGAGTAGACATTATCTTCAGAGATATAAGAGTGTCTTTGAGTCCTGAGGGAGTCTTTTTTTTATGATATAGGAGCCAAACGGCGGCGTCACAAGTGTGTTGCCAGCCTTTTAAGAAGGAATACGCTCTTTTCTTGAAGGTTTGAAGGTCGTTGGTCCGGGAATACCGCAGGCGACAGTTCATTCCACAGTTTTGTTGTGCGAGGCAGAAAGTTCCTTGAAAAGCACACAGTTGTGGACTGCCAACCATCTAGATGATGGGGATGAAATTTCTGTCGCGAAGGACGATGTCGGAAATAGGCGGCAGGGATCAGCCCAAACAATCCCGCGGAGCACTCCCCGTGGTAAATGCGATAGAAGATGGAGGTAAAAGAGAGATTAGGAGGGAGGCTTAGGGATTCGTGCCACCGTTCATATTCAAAATCATACGTTATTTATTTTACATAATAAAAAGTATACATTCGTATCTTAAATACGATTAATCGTATAATAAAAGTCTTAGAATGACTGATGAACGGATAAAACAATTTCTACCTTTCAAATATTTACGAACACAAGTAAAATAAAATATAGGCATCTATAATTATAGGTTGGTATATATAATGCTTCTCTCTCTCTCTTTCTCTCTGCTTGGTGGTGATACTCAGTTTCTTTAATCCGTCACCACAAAGACAAATGTCTTTGCTCTGGTGGTAAAAAGCAAAAAAAAAAAAGATTGTTTTTGATTTTGATTGATGTATTTCGTATTCAACAGTAATTGGTTTTTATTTTCGTTTTTTAAAGTAAGGCCCAACCGAAATGCACTCTGCCTAATGGAAAGAATAAGCAGAATCCAAGAGTGGTGGTCACGATACTCAATGTCGAATTCAGACAATGCAACAATGCAGCATGGTGACCCACACCTTGGCAGCCTAGTGATGCTTCTGCATCATTGGGCCTCCGGTCTCGCACTCACCAACGAAACACGTCAGCACGAACGCTGTCATTTTACGTTGATCTTCTGTGCGAGGGTAGTACCGCACGTCTGCTCGAACTGGCCCTACCGTGTTGAAATCAACGTGGCTTATCAGTTATAGTAGGAATTGTATCTTGAAATCATCCATGAATTATTATTAAACTTGGGTTTTTGTATGGGACAAATCTATAGATTAACACGCAATTACTGTGTACTCCATTTAAATAAAATTAAAAACGAAGGGTACCAATTTGGCACTGTTAAAGTTTATGCGGAAGAGAACCAAGTTTATGCAGAAAGCTAACAAGCAACGAATTATTTAAAATGAAAAAAGCCCGACTGCGTCTATATCTACCATCTTTATTAAATTCATTGAAGAACTGAAAAGATAGAAAGAACTGGAAAGAAAAGTTTTTTTTTTATTTTGTTTCTTTTTTTATATATATATCCGGTGTAACTCTCAAGACTAAGACGAATCTATTTACACCACTGACATAAAAACAGGAAAGCTGTTTGGGCTCTAGGGCGTGCCAAAGAAATATACATACATACTCGAAATACATAATCCTGCTTCTTTCGCTGTCGGGTTAAAAATAAAGAATTATGGTTGATTTTTTGGCCACTACTAGACTATATAATTACGTAATAAAGTTGTCTATGTATAATTTAGAAATACTGACAGGTACTTAAAATAATATTAATTAAAACTCTCCACAAGTGGAATATCGGTACCAAATCTTGAAATGTTACGAAGAACCGCAATAAATCGTCGAAAAATAATTTTCGCACCAAACTTATCTAATATTTTTCCGTTATCGTTCAAAAATAATTTATAATTAAATTAATCAAGTCCACCCCACGGCTATCTATCCATAAACGAATAAAAAAGATCTGGACCACGGAGGAGCTATGAATAAATCATTCACTAAGATAACCAAGAAAATAATTAGCTATGACGCTTTACGTTCCCGTTTTTTCTTAATTAAAAATAAATATCAAATGAAGACGTAATCAAGAGATGGGAGTTCGATTCTTTGTAAATAAAAAAACGGCCTAGTTCGAGTTTTAATGTATACATGGGTTCTGTATAATTAAAAATTTTGCCTGTGTTCAGCAGTGGACTGCGATACGCTGGAGATAATAAAATGATACTATTTTAAATGCCCTGAAAAGTCTGCATCTTCGGGATTGAAGTGGCAAAAAAGTCACCTAAATAACTATTGATGTTGGTACGACGTTTACATCTTACGAGTCACAAGACGCGTGACTTAAACGAGATACGTACTAAAAGTAGTAAATTACCATTCATAAATTTATTTCGATTGGTGTTAATTATTATGCGGTGTTGAATGTCATATTGGGTATATTATACTGGGCTCAATTACACAAGGTCAATTGACTTGCGATGCGTGAAGAAGTGATCTCATTCAACTGAAACTTAAAGAAAAAGGCACTCGAAATTGATATGTTGTTTACACTTAAACATGGAGGTATGTTATATACCTACATATTTAAGATGATTTTTATTTCATTAGAACGTGAAAATCATAAAAAATTATAAATGTGATTTAATGGTTTCTAACATGTGAGAAAGGTGCAAAAACTGACCAAAATAAGATGATTTAGGAGGCAAACATTTGAAAAAATATACTAAAAAAGATGTATTCATGGTACAATACATATTCTAAAATAATTATTACGAAATTCATTTAAAAAGCACAGATATGGCCTAAAATTAAGAATAAAAAAAATTATATATTTTAAATTTGAAAACGGAACCCTAAAACGATCGCACCTTCAGCAAGTCGCCATTTTAAAATCGATTTTTCATTAAGTATACTAACGAACTTAGGGTGGATTGAGATGTTTGTTTTTTTATCTTAAATTTCATCTCTAAACAGACTACTTGATACAGTGGCTGAGGGTAGGTGGAAAAATATGCTTCAAACAAACAATATAAAAATTGCTCGTTAGATATTTCAGGCGTGTGTAGATTTTATCTGATTATTATTCGGACTTATTAAGCTTTCTTAGGGTGGTTTTCTTTCTCTTGTACAACCGACTTCTTGGCGATTTTGACGCCTTTCACATAGACTGGCCGGAACTGGCCGTGGATAGAGAGATGACTTTCTGCAGGGGAGGCCTTTGCCCAGCAGTTCGACACAACAGGCTCATAAAAAAGAGGCGAAATAATTAATGTATCAACAGCCTTTAACCATGTATTATTGTCTGTCCATAGAGAGGAGATTTTTTTCTCTATAGAAATGAACTGGCAGAAATTTTATCATAAATTATTTCATTTTTAACCGACTAAAATAAAGGAGGTTTGAGAATTGAGATTAGAATGTATTTTTTCACGTTTGTTCCTCTAAACTTTCGACTGGGTGAACCAATTTTGATGATTCTTTTTATTTGGAAACTGGTGCTTATCGTGTGGTCCTATTTCAATTTGATCAATTTTTTGAAGTTATTTTTATTTTATTTTTATATAGTTGTAATAAGTATACATTTTGTCAGACAAGTCTTCTCACAGGAAACAGTTTTTGTCCGAATAATTGAGAAGAAAAGTATACAAAGAAAATGGCCGGTATTTTTGAATCGAATTTACGACTTTTGGCCCAGTAGTCAGAAACACAAACCGTTAAGCCTAAAGACTAGTCAAGAGATAGGCCTCAATCTACCCTCAGAAGAACCAATAAAAACTCCCTACTAAGACTTATAAAATATGTGCATATTTTAGATTGACCACATAATATTTTTAAATACAGTGAATTTCCCTCTCCGGGGAGGAGTCTGGTGTGTAACTAGTGAAGCGAATCAGATATGAATCTTTAATTTTCCAAATTTATTAAAACGCTAAGCGAACTCTGCGTTCAAACAGCAATATTTTTAACGACGGAGTTATAGTGCTGAGCTTGTTTTTATCGAAATATTTGTGTAAAAGAAATGATGAAGAATAAATTGACCAGAACAAATTGTGTTTCTCTGTTTTTTTTTAAATACACGAATGTAAATTTTTACTATCGATGATAAATAAAGATGTTTTCTGCCATACACGCTACATACGCTGAATTTTACTAGTTTATCATGAAAATTCCACTCCTGAAAAATACTATACAAAGCAATCAAGTACGACTTTAATGTCGTCCACATTATAATTAATTATAATGTACTATGTATCTGTTTGTTTCTATATTCCATCTAAAAATGTATCGATCGAACGAGAAATGTATCTGTTTAAAAATAGTATTAATAGATGGACTCATAAAAGACAGTACTTTTTGCAATCGATTACATACCGACAAATTCAATTTGCTCCTCATCAATGATGTGTTCATTACTACTGCTATTTATTTCTAGTTAACATGACCATGTACATCATCACCAAAAACAACACGGCGCCATACAATTAAAAGACAATAAATGCCAATAAAACACGACACTATTACTATATGCACAAATTGATTGTGCACGTATTGGATCAATTTTGTGCCAATTGCGTGACATCATCGCCACAGAATGACTATATGTCATCGGTGTCGTATGTGTCACCGCCCGATCGCCAACGAATCGCAGTTATTCAATTATTCTATATTGATGTCAAATTGATTGTTGCATGGTCGAGTGTCGTGATAAATTTTATATTTGTACCTTCTGGAATTTAGTGTTTAAGCTTTAAATAAACAAAGGTGTGTAAGAAATTGTTTTGCATGACTGTTTACGATGTCGACACAATTTTGTAGTTTGTGAAAACTGTAGGCCAAAATACTTTTCTGTATATCCGTGTACTGTGGGTGGATAATATCAAGTGCTCAGTATGAATCTTCTTAAAAATTTTACTTCAAAGCTTGATTGGTTTCACATGACGGAACAGAATACAATTGAGTGATCGTATCTTAGGCTACATTCAAGTTGTCACTGGAATTTAATTAAAAGTATAACTTATGAGTTTTTACAATACGTTGCGATGCTCGATGAGGTCAAGAACTACTTGTAATGACAATCCCAATTAGACTTATGGCAACCCTACTACTACTAAAATAACTGTTAACATTCAAACATTTTTTGAGCTTCTTTTCTTGATTTACGTTTCAATATTTGGGATATCTTTGTTATAATAAATTGTTTTATTTATGCAGACACTTATGTATATATAATTGTCTCTGCAGTGTACAGATATATATACATACAGTTAAACATTCATCTAATACTTACTAATACTATTGTATCTGAATAACTGACTTTTACGAAAAGAGTGGCCATGAGTTTCTATGCCAGTATTTTCAGTTTTCTATGCTTCTCATAAGGTTCTACGCATTTTGGAAACTGGAAGCTGTAGATCGACACACGCAGGTAGTGAATATTGGTGTTTTCACCTAATTCATCTTGACAATGGAGTACATATGCGGCGTGTGTATGTGTTGATATGTGATTTTTATAAATATCATTCAGAATCTTAACTAAATAAATGACTTTTAATTTTAATATATATATATATATTTAAATTTAAAAATAATCTACGATTGTATGTAAAGTATGTCTCTTTAAAATAAAAGTGCCCAACTTGTATAAAACATCGATAAATTAATTTAACGTTACCACATCCCTACGGTCGGTACGCGATAGGAAATTAAAATTTTCCTCTTCATTTAAAAAGAAGCAGTGCCCCAGGCTAACTCCTTAATGCGGTTCTTCGTCTATTTCATACATATACTTTAATACCATCGATGTAGATACTGTGTACATGGGTTTGTGGGAAATGTGTTTACTTGCTTTGTAGGTAAATATTTTAGAAGATATGTAAACAATAATTAATAGTAAACAACATTAAAAAGTTAGTAAGTAGGTTGATATTTCAATGATGACTATATCCCCATTTGATCTCGATTCAAGCAGTTGTTGTTCAATGGAAACCTGTCTTCTAAGCAACATACATACTTATAGAAGTTGTACTATATTTACCTATTTATTTATTCACTTAGTACTTAATGCCCAAGGCATTTTCTTCCAGTTAACCTCAGAGTCGTGAGGAAATCTTGTAGGGAGGCAAACTTATACAAACTTATACAATACACAGGTCATAACGTCACTCTTAAACAACACAATGCAACAATGCAGCAAGGAGATCGGAGGGCTTCTGCATCATTAGCCTCACGGTCTCACACTCACCAAATAAATACGCTGTCGAGTTAGTTTGGTGAGTGCGAGACAGTTGCGAATGCAACAATGCAGCATGGTGACCCACACCATGGCGGTATAGTGACGCTCTGCATCATTGGGCCTTCGGGCTCGCACTCACCAACGAACGCTGTCATTTTACGTTGAAATTCTATGTGAAGGTAGTACCACCCCACCACGTGGCTATACTACCTTTTTTTTTTTTTTTTTTTTGACATGGTGGAATGCCTTTACGCACTTCGCTCCCCCCCTGCGGGTACAGGGGGTTCGCTTCGTGTGGGACTCCTGGCTGACAACAGCCAGACTACCCACTAAACCACCACGGTGTGCCACTCTGCGCCTGAGAAGGGAGGGATCCAGGAACCGCTTTCTTACGCCATCCGGACCCCTCCCAGNGGCTATACTACCTAGTACAAGCCTAAACATCACAAAATCTATACTAATATCTATTATAGATTCTGAAGTATCTGTATCTATCTGTTGCGCTTCCATGGCTAAACAGCTACACCTATTTCAATAATATTTGACATGGAGATACTTCGATTGTTGAGGAAGGACGTAGGTTATTCTTTTTCCGCGACACCCGATATATATATGGGTGTAGTCGCGGGCAAAAGCTTGTTTACTATATAACATAAGTACGATCATTGTTGGTCCTCGGAATTCACATGTGATGGATAAGCAAAAGTAATGCACCTATTCAACGCCCTGTGGAGTGGAAATATAAAATCAGACCAACAACTGAATAGTATTAGTAGTAATTGAAGTGCACCACTTTTCATTGAAGAAATGAAAAGAAATCATTTTTTCAAAAATTCTTCTTTTTCTTCTTTTGATGATATGACAATCAGCCGGCTCAGCTATTTCTGCCAATGTCAAGTATTTATATATACAAGTCTTCGTCGTGATGAGATTAATGATAAAAAAAAATGTGGATGACATGAAATGGGGACCGTCTATCGCAAAAACAAAAAACGACCTCCTTTTTCAAATATTATTTTTATTTATTTTAGTTTTTTTTTAAATTTTGATGTACCCAGTGTCATTCTCGCGACTAAGACGAATTTATTAACACCATTCACATAAAAATACAACAAACCGTTCGGCTCTAGGGCGTGCCAAACAAATATACATACAAACACTCGAAAAACATAACTCTACTTCTTTCGCCGTCGGGTAAAAAGGCCAAATTCAGACAGTAAAGAACGAATTGAAAACTTAAGAATTTTGCATGCATATCACAATGTAGGATTATATAGTTCTTAATACCTGTTCCTTAAGATCGAAAATTGCGGTTCAAAATTTTGTTTGAAAGGTTTGCCTCAGCTCAATTAATTTCTTGAGCCGTTTTGCGTTTTCAATACGGCCAGACTTGCATACATGTATAAGTTTAATATAACTTTGGACGGCTGGAAAGTTTTAAACTCTTTCTAGATTTCTTCTGAATATTTCTTCAAGATGCGTATTGATGTTTTCATTTATCTATCTAAATATTGTTACATGTCTGCTATACATATATTGTATAATTATTTTGGTACAATTATAGTTTGTATATCAATTATATAAATTTAAATGTTTGTGTGATATGCAAATATTTGTTTCGGAGTTTGGGTGTTTTCTATTTATAATATGTATGTATTTACAAAAAAAAAGTATATATGTATTAATATCGGTTGTCTAGTACCCATAGTACAAGCTCTGCTTAGTTTGGGACTAGATGGCGTTGTGTGTTAAAATGTCTGAAAATATTTATTTGTAGTTTATTTCTTTAATTATTTGCTACCTCGTATAGTATAGTATCTATTTAAGGTAGAAAGTATAAACTTAACAATTTACGAGTGTTATTGTGTCCAAATTTGACATAAATCTTCCTTTTTGAAATATCAAACCTATATTTTTTATTATTATTAAAATAAAGATAAATAAATAATAATAAAGAATAATAAATATTTCCGACATTAAACACACAACGCCATCTAGTCCAAAACAAAGCAGAGCTTGTATTATGGGTACTAGACAACTGATATAATACTTATATACTTTTTTTTTTGTAAATACATTCATATCATACATAGAAAACACCCAAACTCTGAAACAAATATTTGCAGATCATACAAACATTTGATCCGACCCGGGAATCGAACCCGAGACCTCTTGCATAGCAGTCGCATTCGCTACCACTGCGCCACAGAGGCAGTCAAAATAAATAAATCCAAGACAGCCGCAGCTACAAAATGGCAGCTTCAAATTTTGCCAAGACTACCTCAATGTGGGTATCAAATGGAAGGGCTGTACTATTATTATTATAATAATACTATTATATAAATATAATAATATTATATAAATATACAGTTCACTATAAAAATTAAAATTCAAGATGGCCGCCGCTACAAAATGGTGGTTTACACATTTTGTTACGACTAGATGGGTATTAAATGAACGGGATTGACTTGTAGAACACAGAAGAGAAGTACTATGTAATTAAATTAAAAACTGAAAACTTGAAAATAAAAAAAAATATGTAAAAGAAAATTTAATTTAAACGGTTTTATTGAAAATAATGTGATGAACGCTGAAACCCGGGACCTAGCGAATTATTTTTTAACTTTTAATACATTATTTTCAATTTGGTACATACAAACAGTTTCAGGACATTAAGTTTTAATTTAATGTTACAAATACAAGCATGAACCGCTGTAAATTCGCCTCCCAGTTGGGTGTCATGAGTAAATCGAAGATGCAGATGCCTCAGTATTGTCGAGTGACGGTTGATTGAAGCAAGCTCTTCTGGTTGCTTACATCAAAGACTTATATAGAGCTGATAATAGTCTCTAATAATATAAGCTATTATATTGACACAAAACATGTCAGTGTGTTTGTTTGTCTATTCTTCTTGAAAATAATAATAATATACCCACTCACATATCTCACTCACGGCCGTCTGATTCCTAATTAGGTAAAGCTGGTGCTATGGTAACCAGACTGTTGATAAACTTATAGGTATATTTCTAAATACATACATGAGGAGTTGTAGATCGACACAGGCGTATACATTTTCTATAGGTATACAGTATTATTCAGATTCTCTATGTAAGTATTATTAAAAACAGTATGATTTAAATGTGAAATCATTTGCACTAATGCTTCATCTTTACATTAAAAAGAAAACATAACTGAAAATGTTGTACATTTTTTTGTTATGTTATTTTCTTTAAGACAAATTAAAAAGAAATTCGTTTTTTAGTGTTGGTTATAACGACAACCTATCAAACACTTACTCAATAACAGAAATAATCAGTAAACAGCTCTATACACTTCCATTTGAAGTAAAGCGTCTTGCTAAATAATTTGATTTGTATTTAATTAAACACCGAGTTCGATTGCTTGACGGAGGTGTCTTCAATCTCAGGCCCTCCCCCCACCCCTCTCAATCACCAGCCCACCAAGGAATTCTCGTTACGATGTGATTGGGACTCGCTGTCCAACTACTAGTTGATATGCATTTAGATATTGAAAATTGGGTGTTGATTTGCACAGAGAGTTGTTAGTTGTTAGGTACTCATATTCGTTATTGTAACAAACCTGATCTTGTGGATTATGGAGCAGTGTTAGACGGGTCATTTGGTGACTTTTATTTGGTGACGGGTTAAGAATAAAGAGTGGCATTATTCCCTATTCATCCGATAGGTGTTTTAAGAGGTGACTAAGGGGATGACTCATCATCATCATCAACAACCCTTAATATCCTCTCAGGAGAGGGTTAACGCCATACGTCCCCACGCTCGCCAAGTACGGGTTGGGATCTGGCAAGAATACGTGGTGGCTACGTATCTTGCCATTGGATGTCCTTAAGCCTCCGTAGGCCTCCAACTAAGCTTCACGACTGCTATAGTGTAATAACAACCGGGACCAACTGTTTAACGTGACCGGAGACAATCATGGTAATATGCCACCAGCGGTCACCCATGCAGGTACTGACCGCGCCGTCATTGCTTTCCCTCGGTGATTGTGTCTAATCAACTGGGCTATGAGCGCCTCGAAAGAAAATCTGCTACTTATTTTTATCATGATAAATGTTAGCTAGTCTAGTTAATCGTAATCATAGCAAAAAGCGAGGCATTAAAAATAAACGAGAATTAATTGTTGATAGTAAACCAGATATAGTACAGACTTATAAAGAAGACACTTCGTCAGGTGACTGTCTGCTCATTAGTCCTTCTTCACAAATTGTTTATGTTCTCAGTAGCCTGGTATTTGTAACATATCCACTAGAGTTATAATCCAACAGAGTCACTAAGTGAAATTAACGCGTTGCACCTGTTTCTGTCCATAATACGACGCCGAAACAGCGATAGTGACAAAAACAGTACTTCTTTAATAAACCATATTTCTTAGCCAGAGCCCCGCTCACCCCTAAATCATATATTAGTGGCAAAATGAGTGTAATGCGAGACATATAATCAAAGAAAGAAATTTCTGGGCGACCACACGTGATAATAGGGTTGCTGACACATTAGTTAAGATTCGGCGAGTGTGTGTTTTACAAGAAAGTTAATTCTCTTAATAAAATAGGTTCCAAATTGAGTTTTGATACATGCTCGATCTCATGAAGAGTGTTCTAAAAGGCAGTCACATAGTAACGTAATACTAAATGTCGGTTACAACGGTTTTTAATTAAGTTTCATATAATATTACACTAATACTGTTAAATTAACAGATAAAGGTTAATAATATACATAATTATGTGATTATCTGTCACTTTTGACTCTACCCGAGACTTGTGAATCTTTATTGTTTTGCCGGCTGAGTTCAAAATAGGCTATCAAGGAATATTAGTAAACGATTATGATTTTAAGACTAACAGAATACTTCTTCAACTTTCAGCCATAGTACAATTATAAATAATAAATCGCGTAACAGTAAACGTTAAAATCTTGGTCTAAAACAATATTGTGTATGACGGGGATTTATCCGGATTTCGTTATGCATATTAGAATCTAAATTTTGCGGGAATCGGGTTAGTATCAGGTCAAAATTAAATTCTTTTCTTGTAACCTTCTCCAAAATGACTTCCAGAAACTTCATTCTTGACTTATTATTTACCCCTTATATTCTTGATTTGCTATTTTCATAAAAGTACTTATGAGTACAAAGACTTTATAAAAAAGAAATCGCTCAGTTACCCGCTATCTCTTATCCACTTTATACGCATCCCTCATAAAATAAAGGGGAGGATGTGCCGGGTGGACATCAAAGCGTTAAGTGCTCCTTTGGCTCATCGAATCCCATTTGTGGACATCCCCCCTCCGTGGACAGCCCCCTCAATAAATAAGATTATGTTCGGTTACACGTTATTTTCCTTCTCTTATGGGTTTTTAGTAATGGTGTTACTTAGTTCTTGACTTATTTAATGGTTATGGGATATCAAACGGTAATGGGACCCCATCGATCCCTTTTTCACAGTAAATAATGATTTCAGTAAGCAGAGAATGTCAGACCATTAAAAGTGATTGTATGTGAACACTATTAATATTGAAACACAATATTTTTTTTTAATATAATCAACTGTATGATCTGCCACACTTCAACATTCTGTGAAAACGTGCTGCAGCTTTTGTTCTGCCTCCATGCATCCCTGGACAGAGGACTCTCTATTGCTCATAATTGCGCTAATAGTGAATAGGTGTTTGATATCATAATCATCATTAACATCTCAGCCGAAAGACATCCTTTGTTGGATATAGGTCTCACCCGCGGGTAACACAGCAGGGCGCAGCTGGTTGAAATACATATTGAATATACTCTGAAATGCGCTGCCGTTTGAATTTAGAATATCCACTAACCTTTTTGTATTTAAAAAGAAGATACTTGACCTTCTGAATGACGTGACAGAGTCATCGAAACAATAGCATATTGTTACGGGCTAGAGTTTGATGGATTTGAGAAAGAAACCTTCTGGCTTGTAAAAGAGACTTTATTGGAAACTCTCTAAGAATCACAATATTACTTAGAATAACAATCCTTAATTGTCGCCAAGGTCGCTAGGTTAATCACTGTTATTGTTCCAATATATATCTACCAAGGACGCGTTTGAAATCGACCAATCAATCGATATTCGACGCTATGTATCTCTTTGTAAGGTTCATTATTCCGTACCTAATGATATAGACGAGAACTTTCTGATTGTGTAGATGTCTCAAGCCCCAACATATTTCTTAATAATTAGTGTATGAATATATATGACATGTAAATATTCTGTTTATTTTATTGTTTATGTCATTATATATATAGTTATAGTGCTTAGATATTCGGATATAGCGTTCGTGTATTTGTTGTATTTATGTATTATGTATGTAATGCTTTGTAGTACATACTTCAGTTGTACAAGTATATAACGTATGTGTGAATGTGCTATGTTATGTTATGTGCGAAATCATAGGTTTTACACCACCCAAAGGTGGGCTGGTAGAGAATGCCTGGCGCATTAAGTCCGCCGATGTACAAATGTGCATAAAGTTATACATAAATAAATATATCGAAAAACATAATTCTCTTCCTGGCGGCTTCGGTTGAATATAAATAAAAAAAAAGGTACAATATTTAACTAAGCTGAGTACACACACAAAAATAATTCCTACAAATACTGTTTTAACGACGTAGTGGCACAAATTATTTATATTTAGGAAACATTGCGAAATCTAAAAGCCATAAGCCTCGGACGAAAAATGTTGGCGTATATTCAGCACTGGACGGAATAATGTTATAAGGCCGAGTGTTCACTAGAGAAAAACGCCTAATGCTGCCTACGTTTTTAGGTATTTTCTACTGAAGTAGAAATAAATGATGATCGATAATATTTCATTATTTTATGTAATTTAGTATTGTACATATGTAATTACTTTGATTATACAAAAAAAAATCTGTATGGTCCTTAATTTCCTCATTGCCTTTAACTTATTGCTTACATAAATCATTTTTTTGAAAACTACCTTTTCCAACATACTTCACTTTAAATCTTTATCGTGGTTCCTATTTTATCTGTATTCGCGTCTATTTCACAACTATAAAGAAAAATTAGATTTAGATGACACTAAAAAACATACATAATAAATGCTGATGTAGTAAGTACAGAACTAATAATTATTACATAGCCAATCTCTCAAAATTCATTAACCGTCATTATTTACCGACAGCTTTAAGTAGCTCACTGCTGCTTATTCTTACTAACAAAATTTTGGCCTACTGTACCATGACGGATTAATACAAGGTATTTTTCAAATTTCCTCCTCAAAACTTTCTATTTTTATTAAAAATGTGTGTAAAATTATTATTATTAAGATAAAGTTATAAGGAACCTTCAAATGCCAACAAACTACTGTACAGTTTGTCAAAATATTCTAATAATTTAAAAAAAATATAAATTGACAATAAACATTCATTCATTCCTTAAGCCACCCACGTGAAGAACAGAGATGGTGATATACCGTATTCCTAATACATCACTACACAGAATATAGTATTATCCCCTAAAAAATGCTAGTAAATATCAGCTGTTGTGTCCACAGCCGTAACTAAAACCAAACACTAATCCTTCTATACACATTAACAGATCTGAAGCGCAATCCGTGCAGGGATTTTCTCTATACGAGCTCGTTGCTCTCAAAATACACTGTTTAATTGAATATGTCTTTAATTATTTTGGGAGAGTATATATTTTGAAGAATAATATTGCACTCAGAATCATAATAATAAATGTTTTCGGACATCTAACACACAATGCCATCCAGTCCCAAGCTAAGCAGAGATTGTGTTATGAGTACTAGGCAACTGATATGAATACATATATGCTTTTATTAGTAAACTTTTAAAACGTCGAGAAAAGAGCATACTCCTTAAAAGGCTGGCAACGCACTTGTGACGCCTCTGGTGTTGCGGGTGTCCATGAGCGGCGGTAATCGCTTATATTAAGGCGATACATCTGCTCGTTTGCCACATATATCATAAAAGACATACATATTATACATAATAAACACCCAAACTCCGAATCGAACATTTGCCGATCATATATTTGGTCCGACCCGGGAATCGAACCCGAGATCTCAAGCACAGCAGTCACTTACGCTACGGCTTGTGCCACCGAGGCAGTTAAAAAAGAAAAAAACACCTTAACATTTTTATTTGCATACTTTAAAACTATCACCTTTGATGATAATATGTATGTATATTTTATATACTGGAATTAACAAATCTGATTATGAAACTTGATCGAAATACCAATGTATGTTTGTATATTTTTGTTTTGTGTTGTTTTTGACTCTATTTGTATAGTTGTTGACGGCCCGGCTCTTAAACCAAAGGTCATGAGTTCTATATCAACACAGAATAAATAATTCTGTGATTTGCACTACCACTTGCACTGCGGATAAAATGTATTTATAACTTAAATATAAAATATTTCTAAGTATTTAGACATAAATGCATATTTAAAAATATAATGTACCCGATTGGCTGTTAGGGTATGAAATTATTGACTTCAAAATGGAAGCATTTTAATTCAAACTGGGAACTTAAAACCTATCTGTAGATGGACGTGACATAATGGCTTAACGTTGAAATTTAATAAACTACTCGGTGACTAGCCCCTTTTAATAGCAATTCATTGAATTTTCAGCATAGTAAAGTGGTCCATCTTAATACACAATACAGGCAGTTTTCCCTATATTCCTACAGTGGCAAAAAGTGCCCCAAAACCGCAATGGCCCATCAATTCTCATCGTCTCCGATCATTACGTTCACATATCGAAAAGACGCGCTATTATCTTATTAGAAATTACTGCGAATCGACACAGACGAAAACAAGCCTTATTGTTTTAGTAGGGTAACTGAATTTCAGCGGTAATCGTTTGTACAGTTTCCGGTGGTTTATGAAGCATACTGTTGTTATTACCCTTGTTGGATTGTGTTTGTTTTTGTACTGGATGTGGCAAGTGATTTCGACTTAATTATTGTTATATTAAAAACTAAATCCAATGTTTATTCAAAATATATATTTTACGACTTGTAAGTATAAGTTTTAAGCAATGTATGAAACAAAATAAAACAGGTCTAGCATAACTTTTGATTCGTCATTTTCATTCATTCACATCATCACAGCACACATCATCACATCACCCTTCATCACATCTATCATCATTCACATTCGGAGGATTTTCAGTATAAATTTAAAAGATTATATTTCTTAATTAATTATTATTTATGCTATAAGAATTTAGGTCCTAATGAAAAGTTCTAAGTAGATAACTTTGATTTGCTGAGGTTTTGACTAAGTTGCTTTGGCCGTGGTCATACCCTGCGATAACAACATTATTAGAGACATAAGCTCTCGAACTAAACGATTCTGCTCTTCATTCTTATGCCTGGCAGTCAAAGCGTGAAACTCACTACCAGAACACGAGTTTCCCTCATCCTATGACCCTATACTTCAAGCGGGGCGTCAAAGAGCTCCTTACTAGGTGGTGACCTAGTAAGGAGCTCTTTGACGCCCCGCAAAGACAATGCCACATGGTGACCCACACTATCACCATAGTGTGAATCACCATGTGGCATTGTCTTTTTTCGTAATGATAATGGTGACCACCAAGCTTGGATATTTTTCATGATTTTAAATAAGCAGAATAAAGTCGTCTTTCAGTAAGTCTCCCATACTAATGTTGTAAATTCGAAAGTAATTCCGTCTGTCTGCACCGAGCCGCGATATAAGCTAATAAATATTTTTAATAAAGACAACGATAGTTTAAAATTTGTTATTACATTCCTTAGGAGGTGATTACTAAAACTTTTTTTAAAGAAGGACATTATAAAGCGGGACATTATAATATATAATTTTAAATCTCATTTATTATTTGTCTCTTCCATAACCATATATCTGTAATCAAACAAAGCCTGTTTGTATGTATGTACCTACTTATTACTTATCTGTTCGCGCCACACGTTGCTAATGGTATTTCTTTACCATCGATGCCGTTTTATGGCGCTCATGGAGCTATGATTATTGTTGTTAATTTCGAGAAATAATACACGAATAGATGACATTGCTTTTGACTATCGGATTTGGATAGTCTGCGAAATATCTTGGAAGATAAGTTAGTTATATTCACAGTTGTAAACAAGTTCATTATTAAAACAGAAACCTGGTAGTTTGAAAAAAATTTTACTAACATCGTTGTTAGTAATTTTTTTTTCAAACTACCTACCTATATACTATACCTATAACTAACACTCTGTCAATTAAGTTAAATCAAACGACAAAATGCAACAAACTGTTTAGACTTAGACTTCACAGGTAATTCCAAACATTCCCGATAATCTTAGTGGTAACGTAGGCTAGAGAGATGATGAAAATGATGATGACAATAAATGGCACGGTCATCATTTTCATGGTTAACATTAACACGGTATGTACATACATACCGATGTTATTGACAGCAGCCCTGCACAATTTTGGCTGTGTCAAAGTCATCGTATGTTCTATATCCACCTGGGAGTATTGTTTACATCACTTGTTCTGCTATAGTTTCCTATATAATATTTGTATATAGACATTTTGGTACATATTTTCAAGGTCAGGCACAAACGGGCCAGGTCGACCGAGGCAGTACTATCCCCTCACGGAAGGTCAACCTTACATGAAAGTATTTGTGCTGTCGTGTTTCGTTGATGAGTGCGAGACCCAAAGATTCAGAAGCATCTCAAGTGTAAGGCCCCATGCTTCATAACCTGCATTTGCAATGAGTATGGTGATCACTACTTCTTGATTTTAACTGCCTCGGTGACGCAGTGTTAGCGTATGCGCAGAGATCTCTGATTCGATACCAAGTCGGGCCAAATGTTTGTATGATCTGCAAATATTTGTTTCGGAGTTTGGGTGTTTTATATGTATAATATGTATGTGTTTACAAAAAAAAAGTATTTATGTATTCATATCAGTTGTCTAGTACGTATAATACAAGCTCCGCTTAGTTTGGGACTAGATGGCGTTGTGTGTTAGATGTCCGAAATATTTATTATTATTATTTATAGATTCTGTTCCTGCTTTAAAGACCTTCCTTAATATAGGACAGTCAGAAATGTAGAGAATTTTGACATGAGTTTCACTTCACTTCTTTGTGTTTAATCTCGTAGTATTTGACAATATCCAAACAGTCACCAATAATCAGAAGGCGAACATCAATACCACCCCTCATTAACTACCCTTGTGAGGGTTGGAACTTATTAATATATGTTAGCGCAGACAGTAATGACATCGGCCGATTACGTGTTATTGGAAAATATTACATTTACACCCTTAGGGAGGCCCGACATCATGTGTATCTAAGTAAGTTTATTTTGAGGTCTTGTGTTTTACTTTGTTAGAAGGAAGGAGATCATGTTCTATATTTTTAATTGCATTTATTGCCACTATCAATTTAATTCCTCAGAGAGTACGTAAAGCCGTTAGTCCTAAGCCTGATATCTATGTCCTGATGTCCCATCCCTCCCCGGTCGTGTCCGATAGCCGTGCCATCGGATTATGAGAATGAGGAAGAAGAGAGTGCACCTGTGTTTGCGCACATACTTGTGCACTATTTTCTCTCCTGAGAAGTTGGCTGGTCTCCGTTTAGACAAGCCGCCGTGGCCGAAATCGGATGGGAGAATATTATCATCAGGTTAATTGACTGCCTCGGTGGCGCAGTGGTAGCGTATGCGTAGAGGTCTCTGATACGATTCCCAAGTCGGACCAAATGTTTGTAGGATCTGCAAATGTTTGTTTCGGAGTTTGATTGTTTTCTATGTATAATATATATGTATTTATAAAAAAAGTATATATGTATTTATGTCAGTTCTCATAACAGAACTTCACTTAAGTAGACTATAGACCTAAAAAAGTTACCCTGAGACCCTAGCTGGGGTCTACAAGAAGAACCACTTGTCAGTTCTCATAATACCAGCTCTGCTTAGCTTAGGACTAGATGGCGTTGTTTGTTGAATAAAAAATAATAATGAAATACCATGGTGTCATACACTTTACCTAGTAATATAGTCAAGTGGTTAGTGATCCCACAATTCTTTTGCTCACAATTCTACTCGATTCCACGATTTCCAAACAAGACAAACGATTGGGATTTGAAAGATTGTGCGATGAGCACTATCCAAATTATGACTTTTTTAATTTATCTACAATAGTTATATAAATTCCACGAAAATGTATAAGGCAGTTTGGTTGCGTTTCATAGATTGAGATTGACAACCGTGAGTGAGATTTGTGAAATTATTTATTTTAAATACCTAAACATTTTTTAAGACAGACATGTTTATTTTTCTTAGAAAATCATTTACAATTACGGCCTTAAGGTATAAAAAATTTATGAATAAATACTTTTCAAGTCGTTTATCAAAACTATGTGTAGTTAAACCTTAATATTTCGAAGATTATCACAATAAAATGATATTTAATTACCAATACAACACAGTAGTAATTGCGCGGTTGGTCTGGTGGAATAAGCGATCGCTACACCGCTTTCTACTGCGCTAAGTGTTGTAGGTTTAAGTCCCACAAGGGACAACACTTTGTGTAATCCAAAAATTGTTGTTCTGAGTCTAGGTGTTCTTTGTGTCCGTTTCGTGTATGCTTGTAAAATCCCTAACGACAGGATATATTCCTAAAGCGGGAGTTGTATTTTCTGAAAAGAAAAAAGAAAAGTAAGTAGTCCGAAACCGAAATCAATTTTAAAAACAAAACATATTTTACTAAACAAAATTTAACTTGGTCATTAAACTTACCAGTTTGTACACAAATAAACATCACATCTTTCAACTAATGTAGTTAAAAAAACGAAAGCTATGGAATTAACTGTCGCCTGCGGTATTCCCGGATCAATACGACCTTCAAACCTTCAAGAAAAGAGCGTACTCCTTCTTAAAAGGCCTGCAACGCACTTGTGACGTGTCTGGTGTTGCGGGTGTCCATGGGCGGCGGTAATCGCTTACCATCAGGCGATAAGTATGCTCGTTTGCCACCTACAAACAATAATGATAATATTTTCAAGATAAAAAATATCCTGTACACAAAAAAAACACATCTTTCAACTAATGTAGTTAACAAAAACTATTCCCCAACTACGGAACAATAATGATAATATTTTCAAGATAAAAAATGTATTAAGACACCTTCTGAATACCCATTAATGACGTTGAAACTCACCTAACCAGAAAATAATCAATTCAATAAATGACAGCAACGTATAAAGTCTAATGATCGGTCGTAAAACGCACAATTAGCTACTGCGAAGTCGGGAAAAATCCATTAATTCCATCGTTAAATCTTATATCAGTCACCCCTAATTAAAAGTCACCCTAAGATTTGAAACTCACTTGTATGTAGTAGTAGGTATGTATATTCTTGTCTTGAATTTGAATATAGATATTGTCATTAAATGTGTTTACAAACTCTCATTAATTTATAGGATTTTTAGATCTATGTACATAGGAACAGTAGCTAAGCCTCGCAATATTACCCGCGGGTAACACCGTGGAGAAAAACTAGTTTAAAAAAGTCGACAGTAAGGCAAACACAAAATTTTTAATTTGATTTTTGATGTTAGTACTGTATATACTTTCAAATGCATTTAGTGAAAAGATACAAAAAGACAGACAGTACATTTTTATTTATTTGTATAGATTTAACTCACTTCACTGCCTCGTTGGTCCAGTGGTTGACGTAAGCGATTGCCGATCAACAGGTTTCGGTTTCGATACTTGGATCGGACTGTTGTTGGGTTTTTCTTACAAGATATTCTTAATACAGAGTATGGTAGATTGCGGTGTTTCCCGCCTGTGCCTCTCAGAGAAGAAAAAAATGCTGATAAGCTACTGTTTTTTAAGATTGCCATAAAAATATTGAAAGCGTCCAAAATATTATCAAGAATTATTTAAGTCACGGAGATGTAATAATACTTTGAAGATTCGTTTGTGAAGACAACTGCGAGTATTAATTTCCCTCTAGGATTTAGCAAAATTTACTAATAACTTTTATAATTGGATATACCATTTGTGTATTACCGTCTTAAGCATCCAGTTCAGTCTGGTATTGACAGTCTAATATTCCCAATATGGGAAAAGTAAAACAAAGCAATGCCAGTCAGTACAAAACTTAATACATTAGTCACAATTTGTTAAATATAAAATAGAATCTAAATCTTAGTATGATAAAACAAAACCATTGATGTCACTTTTTAAAAATAGGGGGTGGATCGTCATTTTATTTTTAATGTTCATTACCGCTCACGAGATAAATTCTTTTCCTCGGGGAGTGAGACAGAGGAATCAATGCGGTTCGGCCTACAGCCCCTACTGTTTGCTTTACTACTTCTATAGTATACTCTTTGTAGATTTGACAATGACAATAGTAACCTAGCTCATCGGTATGGTCCAACAAATACTGAATAAAATAAATAATTTAACTATGGTTCAAAGGGGGAAAATAATACTGCTCGTTTTACTTAGTTATAAGTCATAGAGGTTTTCCAATGGATTATTTACTTCACAAGACGCCCGCTTCAAGACTTAAGAAATTGAGATTAAAAACCCCTGCGACTTTCTCTTTTTAATAATACGTTTGTTTTTCCGAGAAATCGTATTAAAATTAACGTTAACGACAAATATTCTATACGCCCAAACAGGAGAATATTAAAAAAAAAAATCTCCCTATTATTAACTACACACCTTACGTAAAAGTGTGAGATATTAACTATAGCGTTTCTTGCACCCATGGTAAGGTCCACTCCATAGTAATTCCGTCGCAGATGTTTTCTATGTTAATTCTATTGTTTTTTTGTTAATTTTTATGTTCCTTTTCATGCTCGATTTATTCAGTTCGGCCGTTCGTTTCAGGATTAATGTTAATGCTTCCTTTGAGGATATATCTCCATTGTTCCTTCATTGAACGGCGATGCTGTCGACAAAAATTAACGATCGCTCATAATCACAGCGCTCTCAATTGATTTTTTCAATTATTTTTTTTCGTACCTACTTAAGAAGAACTAGACTATGCTCGCAACTTATTAAAGTAAAATAAATCGCTATAATTTGTAATGTTAAAGTTTTGATTGACTTGTACTGATAGGTACAGAGGTACAGGTGGTTTTTTATTGTTGGTACGTTACATTTCAGAGCATTTTAATTAAATTATATTCAGGTGGCAACAGCTTGCACACTATTTACTTTTCATGTGATACTAACTCTAAGATACCTGAATATCTGACCATAAAAAGAATGGCCGTGCATGAGTTTCTTTGCCCGTATTCTTTTCATAAGGCTCTACGCATTTTGGAAACTGGAAGTTCGACACAAGCGGGCAGTAGATTTTGGTATTTTTACCTAATTTAACCTTGACAATCCAGTACACGCTGTTTACTGTAGCTTCAACAAGAAAAAATGTACCCTAAAAGTGTAACTTTGTTTTTATGGAGTACGGGGCAAACGTGCTGACGTATCGCCTGATGGTAAGCTACTACCGCCGCCTATGGACACCCGCAATAGAGGCGTCACAAGTGCGTTGCCGGCCTTGAAGGATGGGGAGGAGGATAAGGGGAAGGGTTTTATCCTCCGGTATCCTCACTCACTCGGCGAAACACAGCGAAGGCTCTGTTTCACACCGGTTTTCTGTGAGGCCGTGGTATCACTCCGGTCGAGCCGGCTCATGCGTGCCGAAGCGTGGCTCTCCCACTGTTTACTTACTTATCGGTTACAATCACTTGCCACTAGATCAGCAAGCTAGGCACCTTTTAAAATCTTTTTTATCAAACTCCATTCAAGTATTATCTCTTATTTTTAATATCTAAAATATTTAAGGTTACATTTTCGACGATTGCAAACAAGAATCTCGAAATCACATTTCAAAAGACGATCGCATTCACATCTACCCCCAATGCCACCCTTAAAAATCCATTTCGTGAATTAACCTTTAAAAATACTAACATAAATAAAAATTGGTAGAAAACGACGCTTGGGACAGGGGATGAAACTTCCCAAGATTTTTGTGCCGATGCGAATTCATTTTGGCTAATATTCGGTTTTAATTTCGATTTGTAAGCGGCAAAGTGTGAATCGCTCTCTTAATTCAAACTACATTATTATTAAGAAGAATGTGAGTTTGTTAGTGTTCTTTTTTGACACTTAAAATACTAATTCAATTATTATATTATATACACGTTACACAGAAAAAGATATTTAATTGATATTTTATTCACTTAGTTTTGTCGTCCGACAGCGAGTATGTCGGTTACCGCTATAAATTGTAACCTATGTTTTGTTTCGATAAACAAGCTATATTACTGTACAGTTGAGTAATTTTTGCGTGGAAGAATAGCAAACATCTCTTCTTGCCAACTTTCCCATTTATAATATGTACATATGATTTGACTGACGTGTCTCTTATACCGTTTAGTATCTACCTTTACTGTTGTCATCTGTTAAGAAGAAGTTTGAAAATTATTATAGGAAATATAAGTTTAAATCGAACCTTATTGGAATTTGAAATTCTGCATCTAAGGTTTGATATATAAAATGTATTGATAAATTTCAGAATGCACCATTCCACCCAACTTACATGAAAGCGTTAGGGGAATACTTGATTATCAATTAATGACAGACCTGTTGGTCTAGTAGTTGGTAATCCTGACTTCTAAGCCAGAGGCTGTTGGTAGATTCCTACCAGGGACAAGTAATTGTATGATGACCACGACTAATTTTTATCAGCACTTCTATTTGGTTGTCCTATTTTGAGGTCAATCATTTGAGGGATGTGACAAGGTATTTTTAAATATTAGGTATATAAAAAAATTAAAATGTTCTGGAACTCATTTAAAGTACAAAATAATGCTTAGAACGGGCCTGAAAGGATTCACTGTCATTATTTTCATCTTTCTAGCCTTTGGTATTCCTTATACTATTCTAGGCTAACTACTATTTCAGCCGGTTTTACCTGAATATCAGTATTTCCATGGAGCGATTGACATCGGACCTCCGAAAATCTTAGGGAAAACTGACTTCAAAGGCTGAACAAGTTTACAGTATATTTGAAGAAACTGACTTCTCAGTAACGATTACCATTGATGTTCATGACAACCGAGATCTACGGCTTAACATGCTCTCCGAGTTACGGGCGTGTTACACCAAAAATCTTTCATATTTCCGCTCTCTTGTTTGTTATTTACTGTTAGTATATATTTGATAAATAATCTCCAAACTTATTTTATATATTTTGAATCGTAACAGATGGTAGGATGCTCAAAGTTCCGCTAATAGTGGTGCATTAACGCATCGTCGCCTTAAGGCAGAAAAAAAATTAAGCATTCATTAATTCGAAGTATAAAATTCACCCCCTCCCTCCTATGGGAACGGGAGCGATTAATCTGTGCTTAATGTCACCCCCAAAAAATATAAAAAGTAGCTAATCAACAGATTGGCAGTATTTTGCCCGAGGGTGTGTAAAGTGGAATGTTTCGAAGTTTTTTTCATAGGTTGAGTTATTTGGATTTTCTATAAAAATACTCGTAATTATCAGTTTTGAAGATTCTCGCTTATTCTTGAATTTTAAAAATTAGTGATCTTATTTACAAATGTAAGTTTTTAATTAATCAAGTTTTCTTAAGTAAAGCGAGATAGACCCCCAAAAAAATTAAGGAAAAATAAGGATTGTAAGATGTTTGTTGGTGTTTCTGGAAACTGTTCAGAGTTCAAACTGATGGGTGTTTATTATAAACTGTAGAAAAGAATAGAAATAAAAAAAAAATCTCAGTACAAGATTATAATAGACTGACTAGACTGCCTCGGTGGCGCAGTGGTAGCGTAGCCGACTGCTGTACTAGAGGTCTAAGGTTCGATTCCTGAGTCGGACCAAATGTTTGTATGATCTGCAAATATTTGTTTCGGAGTTTGGGTGCTTGGGTATTTACAAATAAAATTATATATGTATTTATATCAGTTGTCTAGTACCCATAGTACAAGCTCTGCTTAGTTTGGGACTAGATGGCTTTGTGTGTTAAAATGTCCGAAATAATTTTTGGCAAACCTGATAAATAAATCATCACCAGCCCATCGTAGTCCACTGCTGGACTATACCTCAAGAACACAGAATTGATAAACAAATAAATCATATCCCGATATATTTTACTTTCAGATAATTATTTATTTTGACTGCCTTTGTGATGCAGTGGTAGCGTACGCAACTGCTATGCATGAAGTCTCGGGTTCGATTCCCGGGTCAAATCAAATTTTTGTATCATCTGCTAATATTTGTTTCAGAGTTTTCGAAATCCAAATCAGAAAATCGATTTATAAAAAATGCAGCTTATAAACGACTTGATAAAATCCATTTGTATCTAATGACATCTCGTCTCATTTTCCATGTCAAGTAACTCCAAACCTGCCAAATTACATAGGTAATCAAATTAACCAAGATCAAACACGCAATCAATATTAAAAAGCATTGAAATCGTTTCGTCACGGAGCACTGATCAGCTAGTCAAACTCGCTCTACGGCCGGGAAAAAATTAAATTTGCCAAGTCGATTTCATTTTTCATTAATTCATTGCGAAGGGTCTTTAGTGGAGTTATAGAGGGAAAATGGAAGTGCCAGATTCAGAAACTAGACAACATTCAGCACTGTTGGTAAAGTAATTTACAAGAGGTTTAGGGAAATGCCGTGTTCGTGAATTTTATCAATCTTCGGAAATATTCTTTTTCCGGATCATAGGATACCTATTGCTTTACCCATATAGGTTTGCAAGAAACAGAGAAATATATAATTTAAAACACAATACTACTGTTAAATTTGATTTATATTCATTCGTTTGTTTGAGATAGACTCATTGTCTAACATAAATGATATTTTTGTGATATTTTATAATTTTCTGGTCTTTGGGGAATAGGAGGGGGGAGAAATGAGGCAGGGTTCGGGTATGGGTCCGGTATCCTCACTCACTCGGTGAAACACAGCGCAAGTAATATTTCACACCTGTTTTCTGCG
Organism: Hyphantria cunea; assembly: GCA_003709505.1. NCBI lineage: Eukaryota > Metazoa > Arthropoda > Insecta > Lepidoptera > Erebidae > Hyphantria > Hyphantria cunea. The sequence continues at coordinate 479,513 of PKRV01002124.1, forward strand.
CGGCCGTGGTACCACTCCGATTGAGCCGGCCCATTCATGCCAAATGTGGCTGTGTTAACCACTTAATTAATACAAATACTAACACAGGGAATTTGTTTATCGAAATTATTCTCTAAATTTCATTCTCATTTTAAACAAACCAGCTGCGTCAATATCTGTCATCTTTATTAAATTCAGTTATTTTAAATAAAAGATATAAGGTTTTTTTGAGATTAATTATTGGCGCCAAAAATATTTATTTTGTTTTTATTTAATTTAGATGTACCCAGTGTCACTCTCACGACTAAGACGAATCTATTGACACCACTCACTAAAAAATATGTCAAGCCGTTTTGGCTCCAGGGCGTGCCAAAGACATATACATATATGTATTCATACATTCACTCAAAAAACATAACCCTTTTTTTGCAGTCGGGTCAAAAGCACGATCACATAGCTCATGCCAATAAAATACAGCAGATTACATCATAAAAAAATTAGTACTTGATATTCATAATATCTACTATGAATTTTAAAACCCAATAGGCGTAATCTATAAAGGCGTAGATTTTACTATAAATTATTTTATGTAACTATTCAAATCTGTATGAAGTACCACATCTAGTGTTTCTAGATCTGTGTATCCCCAGTCGATCGAGACCGTCAGAGTTCCTATATAAAAATTTCCCTCAGGGTTGCTTTGCTCAAAAAATACATTTTTTCTTTACACAAGATTCTGTTTAACCCTCAAATGGTGGCTAATTTCGAGAGGAGATGGCTGATTAATTATTGATGGCCGTTTTCGAGATCTCTAGTCGAACGACTGTTTGTCTTTGATGTTAATTTTTCTTCTGTTTTTAATCCCTCAGCTGCCATGATTTTTTTATTAGGGATGATATTGTTTTACTTCGATTTTTAAAAGGAATATAAAAGTAAAGGTACTTGAATTTAAAATGAGTACAGAGCTTATTATAAACGAATAAAAAGATGTATATTTATGTGAAAGAATTATTACGAGTTTGTCAAATGAATCACTTTCCAATGAAGGGCGGGATGCTTTGACCGAAAGGAACTTTATTATCACCGTCATCGACGGCCGGTAATAGGCATGATGACCGTAACCAAGAACCACTAAAATTATGTCTTTATGTAATGAAATGGGATTCATAGAGTATAAGAGTTATATTAGAGCGAGATTGATAGTTAATTAACAAAAATAAAACTAGAAAATACAGCAAATGTTATGTTGAACATCAATCGGAGCGTGTTACGTCACTTATGCATAAAGCTCACTTTGATCGGATATAATCGACGGTCACTTTACTATTAGCACTGGTCGATATATGGTGATGTCGCGTCTTACAAAAACAGACGCCATGACACCACCGAGCGTTTTTTCGTGAGTTTTAAAGTTAAATCGCAATTTTTCCTACTAAAACTTTATTTTTTGTAGAAATATAACTGTTTCTGACAATAGAAGATACTTCCTAACACCATAAAACAGTTTTTCAAAATTAGTCATCATGCCTATAGGCGATTGCTGAATATAGATATCTTCTCAGAAAATAGATTTTGTGTAAGAACTAATTTGCTAACAGAAAATTGAAAGCATTTTCTTCTCCTTATCCTATTTATAGTTTCTTTTTGGCTTAATAGTCAGTGACTCTGACGGCTAATCAGAGGTCATAAAATTGTATATTATCACTTCAACTAACAATAACCGATTTTTTGCAACCGACATCCAAAGACCCACGGCGCTTTCTACTGCCTAATCCTAAATGGGATTTGTGTGATCCACAAATCGTTGTTCTGAGCCTAGCTGTTCGTTGTTTCCGTTTCATGCATGTTTGTAAAGCCCCCGCGTCACAGGCTGTATGTTCCTAATCTGGGAGTTGTCATTTCTAAAAAAGTTGGAGCTTTTCGTAGGAGACAAAATATTCATCCAACATATGACAAATACTAAGGTATTTTATAGCAGTTTTTTTGCCACAGTGCATTCTACACGTGTAAGATATCTTAAGTTATTATTAATATTCTAATTATCCTATTCATCGAACTAAAAAATAAATAAATAAATAAATATTTCCGACATCAAACACACAACGCCATCTAGTCCCAAACTAAGCAGAGCTTGTATTATGGGTACTGGACAACTGATATAATACTTATATACTTTTTTTTTGTAAATACATACATATCATACATAGAAAACACCCAAACTCCGAAACAAATATTGGCAGATCATACAATTTGATCCAACCCGGGAATCGAACCCGAGACCTCAGGAACAGGAGTCGCATCGCATCGCATACCGCTGGGCCACAGAGGCAGTCGAAAAAAAAACTTGTAGCAAATGAGTCGAACGGAGAAATTAACCACATTTGACGGTAGTTGCGCATCTTCGATGTGAGGGCGGCCAAGCGCGGCCGTCACAAAGACCTGACTGTCACAATGGCGGTGCGTGGACAATGCTCGCGTGTCACGTGACATTCGTACAATTGTCGTGACCCGTTCATATACAGGCTGCTGTTTTAGTTTGTGATTTATATTCATATTCATATCGTTTGCTTTATCATTTACGATGTTTTAAATAGATGGTAAACATTGTATGCTTTAAAAGTAGAAACAATCGTGGACCCTGTAGGGCACAGCAAATTGAAAGCCACATATTATTAATTGATTATCAGAATTATATTAAATAGTTACAACAAATTTAAGTTCATACTAATAAAACATACATAATACTCAAAATTCTGAGCTAGTCTAAGAAAAAAGAGCTTAACAATTGGTAAGCTTTTAAGGTTTGTCTGTATTTAGCGATGGTCTTTGAGAATTTTAATTATTCATTTGATTTTTTACTAGGAGTGCTTAGAGTTCCGCACCTCAAAAGGAAAAATCGGAACCCTTATAGGATCACGTTGTTGTCCGTGTATCTGTCTGTCACGACTCTTTTTCTCAGGAATGCGTGGAGGCATCAAACCGAAAGTCATATCAAACACTCAGTTAAACTTAAATCATTTTAAACTGACTATCCCTCTCCTCATGAACCTCATTTAGCAATAAATATACTACAACTTTTTCTTATATACTTGCAGCTTCGTACGGATCCCTGGGTGAACGAATTAAAAGAAAATTTACTTCAATGCGATATGGCGATTAATTGTAACTTTTTTTGTTACTTATGCTTTATTCTGGTTTTTTTTTATTTTAAAAGGACCGGACGTTAATCTTTAAATAAAGAATAAAAATTTCTTATGTGTCAGATCACTTTCTCTTTTTTTTGAAGTCGGTAAAATTATTCCAAAGGTTGTGAAACGAGCAAACATACACATACAAAAGTGTGCTTATGCTTGTGTATACTTGCATTATTAACATTTCGATTTATACTAGTGTACAGTAACATCAGATATCTGGTGTGGTTGTCGAGATTTCCTTATTGTAGGTAGGGTTCAAATAAAACAGGAGTGTGCTATAGTTAATCTAAAACCCGATTTATTTATATTAAAATATTTTTTACGAGTTTGCCCAATCAGCGATTTTATATAAGTGTTTAGTTAAATGATCGATATTGCAAACAAATATAAAATGTCATGTTTTATCATATCTATTTTTGAGAAGTGTGTCATCAAATTATGTACTATCTCGTACAGTTAGATTGTTAAATTAGCGTAAGAGGAATATTAATGAATTATTGTAACTAATAAAAAAACAACAGCTATAACTAAAACGGGTACATAATAGCAATCTGCGTCCATTCAATAAAACAAGAACAAGGCAACCTCCGCGTCGGTCACACATCGGTGACTGTATTCACATACTCAATGGGTCTGGTACAATACCACCTCGATGCTTCTTCTGTGGGACAACACTAGATATTGGGTTTCGCACTTATCTGGGTCACTGGCCACGTTATAATGAGATGAAAACAATGATGAAACTATATCAGTTTAGTTGACTGGTAAAATAAATGTTTTGCAAATATTTGTTTCGGAGTTTGGGTATTTTTAAATGTTATGTATGTATTTATATCAGTTGCCTAGTGCCATAATACAAGCTCCGCTTAGCTTGGGATTAGATGACGTTGTGTATAGATGACCGAAATATTTATTTATTTAGACACCGTTTTGATTAAGAGACATTATGTCCTTTTCGTAAGACTGTGCCACCCCAGATTGGCCGTGAAATGTTTTTAACCGACTTCCAAAAAGGAGGAAGTTCTTAATTCGACTGTTTTTTTATGTTTGTTACCTCAGAACTTTCGACTGGGTGAACCGATTGTGATGATTCTTTTTTATTTGAAAGCTAGTGCTTCCCGTATGGTCCTATTTCAATTTGTTAAAGCTCTTGAAGTTGATTTTTTTCGTTAAAATTTTACTAGTGAGGTTGAGAATTGATATGCATAAGAACATTTGACCGTCTTCTCAATAACTGCATTCGATACATTTTTAATCTTCGTAAGTATGATCACGTATCTGCTTTGCGTTCCCAGTTAAAGTGGTTGCCTATACGCCTACGGCGCAATCAACGAGCACTTACTTTCCTATTTTCATTTCTTAACTCATCATCGTTACCTGCCTACCTTGCTCCATATTTTCGATACCTGTGCTCTAATCACGACAGAAATCTTCGTTCAGTTAATAATCTGCTTCTCTCATGTCCCTCTCACAATTCTGATTTCGTGAACTGTTCGTACTTTGTTCAAGCAGTGCTGCTCTGGGATGCGCTCCCGCTCGAGGTCAGGATGTCCACCAACCGATTTACCTTTAAAAAGAAGGTACACGAGCTTCTTCTAACTGAAATGGCAGAACAATCTAATCCATAACATACCTCACGTTACAGGGTTTTATAGTATATAAACAAATATAGTATTTATGTATATGTTAACCTATTATATATTTGCATATATTTATATATGTACGTTATATTTAAGTCTATGTATGTATGTATACGTTTAAATAAATTGTGAAATTGTATATGTCTTATAAGTATGTAACCTCTGTGCACCTACCTTACAAACTATCTACATCACCCGAAGGTTGACTGGAAGAGAATGCCCTGGGCATTAAGTCCGCCGATGTACAATGTAGTGCATAAAGTTTATAAATAAATAAATAAACATTTATATCAATCGAAAACGGTGAAGCCAAAAGGATCAATGTATCTTTGTATGTTCTAAGAAGATCATAAATTAAAAAGAATATATTCTAGTTCGTTCTGTTCTGTTGAGAAAATATATCCTTAAAAACTTTACAGGCAAGAACAAGTAAAAAGAAACTTTAATATGAGTACGTAAAAAGTTATAATTAACTTTATACAACCCGTGCCACCTGGGCCATTATTGCAAATCTATTGACACCTCATTGGAATTAAAATTAGTGGCACGTACAAACATACATATACTGCAAAAATTATCGACCTTCCTAGCTCTGCCGTAGTTGATCAAAATATAATGTGATTCTTTTAAAAAAAGTCTTATACGCAAGAATGATTAGGCACGTAAAGTTAACAAACATTGTTACATCAACCTAAATCGAATCCACCCTCTAAATTATGATAGAAAAAACGGCCGCTCGTAAAAAATAACCACAGAGGCATTGAAAGATTGAAAGGGGGAATCACTTAACTTACCCAATTTATTGCTAAATCTCACCCGTGGGAGTGAGATCGTGGGCTTCGTGGTCAGACTAACAACATTAGCCGGAAGAAAACTTATAAGTCCGGGATCGCCCTGTTGCTTAAATTGATTGTGGAGAGAGTTATTTTTTATAGCTATTGATTTAGATGGACTTTGAGGGATGCTGAGGTTGTCTGTAACCTTTTTTATTTTGTGTTTTACTTTGCTTTGTTTTAGAACTCATGAAACCTAAAGATCGTAATTTAAAAGAAAAAGAAAGCTTTGAATCAAACTCCCTATTGCACTCCAGTTCTGAACATTTTGTTTTGTTTATATATGAGCCTGTCAAAGTGACCCTAGTCTGCTTGATGGTAAGCATGAGGTGTATCCAAGTGTAATGGTCACCATACTTACTACGAATGAAAACAACACAATAATACAGCTCGGCGTGGGTACGTTCCGATGGCCTATTGAGGTGCTACTGCGTTATTGAGCCTCCGGTCTCTAACAGCATGAATACTGTAATTTTAAGTTGTTCTTCTAAGAGAAGATAGTACCGTTCCGGTTGAGCAGGCCTATTCTTTTAGAAATCAGCTTGATAGCTAATATAAGCTAAATAGGTCGAATCCACGTTCAGACCAAAAAGTATTATTGAGTTATTTGGAACTTGGGGTCTCAACCCTCGTGCCTCGGAGAACACGTAAAGCTGTCGGTCCTGCGCCCGATCTCTCCCCGGTAGTATCGGTCAACCGTCCCATCGGATTATGAGAGACAAGATGCAGAGAGTGCACCTGTGTATGCACATACACTTGTGCACTATGATATCTCATACGTATTTGCCGTGGCTGTAATCGGCTAGAAGAACATCAGAGGTCGTAGTGAATCTACTCCAACAGAAGGCAGTAAGTTGAATTCGACATCATTTATCTGCCATGAAAAATGATCACAGTAGATCAAACTGCTCTATTGTTTGAATTGCACACGCACCATTACTTGATCCGAGTGATTGGTTGATACAATCAGTCGATAGGGCTACAAATTTTTAATTTTGTCATCTGATGATTTTTAAATGACTTCAAAAAATGAGAAGGTTTCCAAATTCTACTGTTTTTTTTTATGTGTGTTACCTCGGATTTTTCGACTGGGTGAACCGATTTAAATGATTCTTTTTTTTAAAAAAAAGCTGGTGCTTCTCGTATGGTCCCATTTCAATAGGCTAGTTCTTGAAGTTGGCTTTTTTGTTGAACTTTTCAGAGACTTCAGTTTTCCACAACTTCCTTTAAAACAAATATCCAAGTGCAACTCATCCCGAAAACAATCTACAAACTGATTCAAAGATATTTTTTATAGCCGTACTGTCCGAATATACGGTCACGTCTTCCTTTCGGCCAATTTAGGGGAGGTAGCAAATCGTTGGCTATCGACGGGGTAAGTGTTATCAACCCCTTTGGGATCGGGGTGGATTTATATTTGTGTATTAGCGTTGATATTTGTGTTAGATAAATGGTTCTTCAGCAAGTTTTTGTAGAAGCATACCTATTCATATTCACAATTTAATTTATATATACTCAATATATAATACCAGAGGTTATATGTTTATAATATTAAATAACCGCTTTTTACTAAATTAATATGTATTTGAACACGGTATATATATTAAAATGTCATTTTATTTCAATTTTTGTTAGTTTTTCCCGGTTAATCTCTGGAATGGCTAGACCGTTAGCCGACCGAATAGCTGATGATAAAGAGTTACTTAGGCTACGTTTTTGGACTAGCTTTGCCCCGCGGCGTTACCCTCGGTTTTTTTTGTACGCCCACGCTCAACTACTAGGAAATAAAAGGTCCTTTTCAGCATATATTAAATTCTTACAAACAAACATTATAAGTCAATAGTTTGATGAGATAAAGTTTTGATATATTACAACATTATTTATTCCTAAGACTAGTCAATATCTTACTTTTTGACGGAAGAAGCCTGAAGCAAGCTCAACTCATCCAGGAATGATATAAACACATATTATACCTCCAAAACTACGCAATTCATCTACTATTTTCTACTTATCACAATATCGCAATAAAAAAGAATAAAAATGAAATGACCTGCCACAACCAAAGTAGTTCCAGTACACAATACGCCCATCTTATCAGCTGGGGTGAGGTACTATGACGAATAAATATACTGATAAAATAAACTTATTTTTACCGAATGTCGAAAACGATGGCGTTTGTCACACCGATGTGAACAGCATTTGAATTTAACTACAAAATTTGTATACATAGTGTAGAATTTTTTTTGTTTATAAAAAGTGTATCCATTGATTAGAAAATTATTAAAACTAGTGGTCACCCCGTGGTCTAAATCGACCATAATTCTATTACTTATTTATATATTGTTTTAGCTTTTTTCACTCAGCCTCGATATAAAGTCTAACTGTGCCAATTTTCATACTCCGTACGCATACTTTGCGTAAAAATCAATACAAAGTATGTACTTCACGTATTTATACAGATGTTTAGAAGTGACATTATGCTTGTACTTATAGATAGTTTGTATATATTATGGTAATAACGATGACGTCATTATTGTAGATTAATAAAATTAAACCACAATAGTGCTCTATATATTGAAGTACCCATGTGGATTCTGTACATTCTTATTCCAACTACACTGAGATCAATAGTTGGTTGATTGACTTTTGTTGTAAATAGGATGGATTAAGTTGCACATCAATTCATTTGCTAATTTTGCCGTTTAATCTGCTATTAACAATGGCTATATGCCACTAACTTATTCGATTTGTTTGTGGCACAAGTAGGGAGAACTAAGGTGAACCTTAACAGTAGAGGTTACTTTAGAATATACTTTTAAAATACTTGAGTACCTATCATTATTTCAATTTAAAAATGTATGAATGTAGAATATAAACACGCTTCGGTGTATATTCACCACTATAAAGTGCGGATGGCCGGGGGCAAGTGGGCTAAAATGGAACAGCGGGCAATAAAACACCCCTTCTGCCCATAAATATCCGAGTTCGGAAGTCACTCTGTTAGCGGTCGGATATTTCGCGGATTTTTCGCCTTTTTTTCACAACGTCCACTTTATTTATCGAAGATACTCCTCAATGGGGTATCCTTATTTATAGTTCGGTTCTATGAATTGGAGGCTCAAAATGGTTTAAAGCTTTTATCGGTCTGATAGTAAAGTAGTATTTGACTTTTATTTCTAAATATAAACACAAATCTGATAATAAATTTATGTTCTAACCAAAATCATTACTTATTTTATTCAGATTATATTTAAAAATGAAATAGTGACTGAATAAATAAACTTCTCGTTCGATCGAAGTCACGATATTATAATTATCACCATCATCATCATCAGCCTATCGCAGTTATCCTATGATAACAACCGGGACCGACTGCTTAACGAAACTTCCCAATCACGGAGACGCTCATGGTAACATGCCACCGAGTGCAACTGGGCTATGAGTGCCTTAAACATATATTTATTTGTTTAGTAATTTTATCTGTTTCCTTTTATTATTATTACAAGGGTTTTTTGACATACAAATTTATATTTGTTTAACAAAAATGTGTTACGAAAATTGCTTTGTAATGTGGGATCCTATTTCAAAATGATATTTTATCATTAGTTATTAATAACTAATATTTGAGAAAAGATTTATGAACTTTACAAACCAGATCTACCTTTATTTTTAATTTTTTCTTTATAAACCTATAAGTAACAAATAACTATCACGCACTCAAACAAAACAAGCTACTATTCCCTGATCAGATCTATTTGGTGGTCATTATTTCTCGACCCTCGACCCTCTAGCTATTCAAATTGCCACTATTTTTTACAAACATATTTTATTATATTGCACGATCCCAATAAAGATATCAAAATATCGTCTTGGAAGCCATTGGATGCCCAGGGCATTGTGTAAATCTGTTTAAATAGAATGGGGAAAATCGTTCCTTTAACCCTCTCTTACCCTAACAGATAGAAACGTACAAATTTATCCTATTGTCCTCCTCAACGTTTGAAAAAAAGTGAACGGCTAAATTAAAAAGTTTTCCGAAGTTTCCCTTGATTTGTGGACTCAGTTAAATTAAAGAAAGTATTGAGGTTTAAATATATTTTCTTGTTAAAGTTTAGGTTAATTTAATGTTGCGTTGAATGTTTTGATGTATTACATGTTATTTAAAGATGGAGATTTTTTGAGTATCTGTGTAAGACTGATATCCAGTGTGCTACCAAAAAATGTTTGAAATTTTCAAGCGTCATCAGTACCCAAAAATATTTACCTCAAGTTGCTAAAAGGACGACTCAAAGGTCAATCATAGAGTCCAGAACAAAAATCCTTCTCTTTAGGAAATGAAGTTTCTATATATATGTATATATATATTAATGACAAATTAAATACCTTATATAAAATTTTAGGTCTCATCGCTATCAACAGTATATGAGACATTTCATATTACAAAGGAGAACATTTCTTAACAAGAGACTTTAATCAGTCGAAGCAGAGTCACGTATAAAATTAAGAACCGCAATTTCAATGAGCATCAGAACACCAATAAAGAGTGAACGAGTGAAGAATGTTAGCAATTTAAATTTTTGATTCCAACTCCTCGATGGAATGCTCGTGACTTTACAGCGCTGCAATAGCGAGCCCTTTTTAATAAAGTTAGACGTTATATAAGAATAAATTTGCTAGAAGCGCTTGAAGTGCCGGGGTACGAAAGTCATAAACCACTGAAGATGTTAATTGAGTGAGAAATGAGGATTCTGTAACAGCAATTACTGGTTTATTGGTAAAAATTGCTAATGTCACTGATAGAGAAAGGGAACCGGGGAAAGAGTTAATTAGTGATCGGTGCTGAGGAATTAAGTCGAAAGGGGTAGCTTCAGAATTTCATTGAAGATCGTTTAATTTAAGTCATTCCGTCTCAAAGTTACTTTTTATTAAAACATTTAACTGAACGCTATTTTAAAATTGACTTTGACAGAATCGTTGACGAAATAAAATAAAAAAGGCTGGTCTATACGACTGAAATAAGGCTGAAATGAATCAAATGAAAACATGTGAAAAGTTTTGTGTAAAGTTGATAGACCAAGATATTCATGATTATCACGTATCACTCAACTAAAAGGTAGGTATTTATAGTATTTAAGTTTTTCTCCATTTGAGAATTATGGGAGAGCCACGCTTTATTAAGAATGGGCTGGCTCGACGGAGTGGTACCATGGCCTTACAGAAAACTAGTTAAACAGGTGTTATAGGCCTGCTCGATAAGACAAACTTAACAATAATATTTCTCTAAAAAGTGTAACACAAAAAGTAATTTAAACTTTATTCAATAACTTTATTCAAACGTAAGGCTTATAAGCTATATATGTGTTCGTAATACAAAGCTACAAGTGTAGTGTCAAAGTTATGACTAAAAATAAAAATGTACGTATTGGACTTATATAAAATCCTAAATAAAGTACGCAACATAAACAGGTGGGCACCGAATACAAAATACAACTAACTCTAACAAAAGAAACATTCTGCTTTTATAAAATTAAAAACGCAGCACAAGTAATGATATTAAAATTCAACGCTTGTGTTGTAGCCAGAAACGAAGCAGAAGCGGGAGCGATTCCACAAACATTATGTCTTGTATGTAAGACATTTTTTCTGTAGTAACTTCCTTAACTACAGCCTTATGTTTCATTTAGTTATAATCGGTTGAATTGTGATTACGTGAAAGTGGAATTATTTTATTTTATCGTGTCACATCATCCCACTTCTATAAATTTATTAGCAGTTCTAAGAATGAGAAATATTCTTATAGAGAAGCTAGAAACTTAATGGTTTATGTATTTATATTATAATGAGGATTTTATTTAACCCGCTTAATTTACATCTGTTTCTCTATACTGACATGATGAACTACAGAATACACTACCACATTAAACCGGGGATTTTTCACTGTGTACCTTCAACGTGTTTCCTCTCATTCTTTTTTTCTACTTTAAAAATTGAGTAACATGACACAGATATTAAAAAAATGGAAAAAATAAATAAATTACATGTCGCTATTTTCGTGGCCCAGCGTTAACGTACAGTGCAAGCGGACATAATATTTGTTTTAAACAGAGACCGGCGTGCCCACGTAAACTTATTAAAATATTTCCACTTATATTTAATTACTGCTTCTGTGCCATTCGTCCTATTCCTCCTCCAAGCTCAGGTGTATCGCCCCTTTTTGGCTTTGGATTTTAATATTTTTTTATTATAATTAATTCACTAATTTCGGTTTCATACTAAATACAAATTAAAAATCATATGATTTCTTATTAGGTTAAGATCTTTTTCATATTGAAACTACGCTAAAAGCAGAATATGTCAGTATATAATACGATTCCTTTATGAAACAAATATCGATGTCATGAATTGTCACAATTGTGACAATTCATTAAATTAGCAGTAGTCAATTGACTACTGCTAATTTAATTAAACTACCTTTTTCATGAATTGTGGCAAGCGGTTAACTACCCTCATATACCTGCAACAGATAACCTGAAAGTGCATTACCTTAAATGGACGGATAGGATCAGGCCCCCCGCCTGTGTCGCCAAAGAAGTAACTTATGTAACGTAACCTATCTTCTTTTCAGGTTTCAGGTAAAAACTTGTAATTTTATCTGCATTACTAAATATGGAATTATTATGGTTTTATCAAAAATAATAATTTACACATGCAGGTTTAAGTTATGAGTGATAGAATTTATATTGAAGACAAAGTATATTGAGGTTGAATTTAGCTGAGAATGACGCTGATTAATTTCCTAGTTCGAGGTTTTCTATTTTGAATATAAACTTTTAATAATTCAGCACAGTAGTGTATAACAATGTTATCTAAATGAAGATATGCAAGCGAGAAGTCAGCGGTTATTATTTGTGAGGCAACAGAAATTCCCACCAGGGGAACGGAATCGTACGTGAAACTTTAGAAAAATGTAAAATAATGTGAAAATTTACAAATAAACTGTGCGCCAGTCACGCCCGACTGGGATTTAGAGGGAATAGGTTCCGTACATAACCTGATTTTACGTATTACCGATGATAAATATAGATACAGTAGAAGTAGTACAGAAAATTGAAATTCTGTTGTTTGGTTGTCTGGAAGAAATCGCCGAGAGCGATAAGACCGCCATTTGTTATACATACTTTGTGACTGTTCCTATTGTACCGTTTCTTACTATGTGTATACAATAAAGACAAATAAATAAATAAATAAATGAATAAAAAATAAATTGAAATTCAAGATTATAGATCAGATTACCCGCCTGGTCGGTCTTGATATGTCATGTTTGTAAAGGACTATCACTTATCTTAATTTGTTTTAAAGGGATATAGTATACCTTTGTCTACATCTAAGAAAAAAACTGACCGCAGCAGGTATTCTATTTTTAATATAAACATTAAATAATTCAGCATAGAAGTGTATAACAAAGTGATATGCAAGCGAGAAGACAGTGTTTATTATAAGGCAAAAGAAATACCCACCAGGAGAACGGAATCGTACGTGAAACTTTAGAAAAAATGTAAAATTTAACCGTGGGAGAGTCACCCTTCGGCGTGCATGGGTCGGCTCGACTGGAGTGATACCACGACCTCACAGAAAACCGGTGTGAAATAGCGCCTGCGCTGTGTTTCACCTAGTGAGTGAGGATACCAGAGGCCCATAATCCAACCCTTCCCGTCATCCCCCTCCCCACCCCCCAAGGCTGGCAACGCACTTGTAACGCCTCTGGTGTTACGGGTGTCCATGGGCGGCGGTAATCGCTTACTATCAGGCGATAAGTCTGCTCGTTTGCCCTATATTCCACAAAAAAAATATTAAACTTAATAAACGAAAGATTCTAATTCCTTTTGTTTACCATTCAATTTACCACTGAACCCTAAAAATAAGAGAAAAAAGTAATGTACAATAGGAGCGGAGGTCACACCTGCGCTTGGCGTATTATTTCATAATTTAGAGAGCGCACCGCGAGCTAATGATGTTTTTATTTTATGTTACATTACGGTGTGATTGAGGACCTGCATAGGTACGCGCAAACGTGCGAAAAATTCCTGTTTTTAATTATATTCCGTTTAGAATACGAAAAATGATTTTGTTGGAATCTATTTAAATAATGCACAATACAGTATTCTTACAGCAATTAATTATAAAAGAAGCAAAATATCATATATGTATTTGTTTAAGCTTGTGAAGAAACAAAGTGGTTGGTAGTTTACAAAATTTATTTTCGTAGACACAATTTTTTTGAAATATTTGCTACATAAAGTGTTTTAACACGCTCGTAAATTTGTTTGTAACGAACGTAAGCGATTTTTTTATTAATTTATTTTTAAAAGGTAGCTTTTTTTCAAGTTCGTCAATCTTATTATCTCTCTGCTAACACTCATCTAAATCAGTTAATTCATTCGGGCTTGATCAAGCAACAAATATTCATAGTAACAAATATTCAGTGTTGATTGATTATTTATCAAATAATGTGTTTACAAACAACAACAATAAATATATTTATTCATAAAGATCTCCGCAGGATTTACATCCCTCACTAAATCGAGTCAAACCATCGCACCTATTAGAAAATAAACGTACCTAACTTTCCCTGAAAGAGCTGGGCGATATCAAAGACGCATCAAAGATTGCGCGGGCGCCACATCGGGTGCAAACTTAAATAAATGAGGCTAAAATTTAAAATTATAATGGGATTGTATCCGGTGACACAAATGTGTGGAGTTTGTTACTAACGACTTGTGCCACAGCGACGAGGATTGGCACAGAGAACACGTAGAGATGAAATAACTTATATTTTTAGGTAAGAGTTGATGACGTAAGAACTTTGATATATTTTTATATCCAAGTAGTTTATGCCCGCGGCTTCACCCGGGTATGTGTCGGTTATCGCGGCAAATAGTAGCCTATGTGTTATTTTGATGTATAAGCTATATATATATATTACTGTAAAATTTCATCCAAATCCGTAGAGTAGTTTTTACGTGAAAGAGTAACAAACATCCGTCTATACAAATTTTAGCGTTTTTAATATTAATAGGATAATGTTTTTAAGTAAGATATTGATATGATACGCAGTTTATGACAATGTACATAGGTATGAAATACAATTGTACACATGGGTGGCCTTCAACAAATGGGTGTCGCGATAATTTATTAGATTGATAGATTACATTTTTGACTTGATATTCGTTATCCTTTTATATTTATCTCTGTTTGATTATAGTTTTTTGATTGAATTTGAATTTTGGTGGTTCATTTTGCAATATTTATTTCCTAATTATGCTTTTAAAAGTGATGTCTTCCCACTTTTCATTTCTAGTGTACATATACAACTCAACGCCTTTCCCTGTCGTATAGTTTTACCTGCCACCTCGTAGCACCTAATTGTGAGTACGGATAAAGTATGGTGTCTAAGGCGGCTTTAGAGCGGCGATTGCATCACCGCACTCTGTAAGTACCCTTATGAGTCTATCGTTTCTATTAGGATACTGAGATAATCGGCTGAATATTAGATCAGATACTTTGAGTTCTGAATAGCTATTCCTCTCTTTTTACTCTTAGATCCCTCCTTGTGTCGCTGTCCTTAATTCTGAGGGTCGTGACTCTATTTGGCAGTATTCTGCGAGTGACAGCTCGCCACCTGTTTCTATCACGAGCAGTGTGCAGGGCAGCTATCTTATCGCAATATATGAGGATTCTAAGGAGGTACAGAGAAGATGAGAGCTCTCAAATGTCCAGGTCTTACTGTGGGAGAGCCACGCTTCGGCATGAATGGGCCGGCTCGACCGGAGTGATACCACGGCCTCACAGAAAACCGGTGTGAAACAGCGCTTACGCTGTGTTTCATCGAGTGAGTGAGGATACCGGAGGCCCATACCCCAATCCAATGCCCCCTATCCCATCCCCCTCCCTCCTATGATTGTTCTTTTTCGCATTGAGGATGGTGACCACCACTCTTGGATTCTGCTCATGCTTTCCATCAGGCAGGGCAGAGTCATTTTGGCAGCTTCAATATAAAAAAAAAAAAAGATCTTTGGTAACCAAACTATATCATAACCTTTAAAAAATGGTATAACGCTATCCGTCGAGCCGTCGCATAAATATTGATAGAATATACAAACTTATAAATTAATAGGCTAGGTAATGAACACACCCATAGATTTAAGTATACAAGATGACTATCACGAATCTAGTATCTTTCTTTATGCCTTTGGTAAAGAAAAAAAGAAAGTATAACCTATTTTATAAAAGTGACTGTAGTTTAGTGCCACACTGTGAACAATCCAGCATCAATGTAATACACTAAACATAAAACAATGTGTGCAGCGTGTCTTAAAACATATAGCTAAGAAAGACAAACTGTATCGTAGTTTCAACAACTGCATAACTCTGGGAAGCTGATTGCACTTTAGGCGCAGTTGCACTTAAAAGATAAGATGGGATATAAAATGCTGGCTCGAAGGACCAAGTTTTGAAAAAGTTTAAATGCTTTTGTTAATCTTTTTTTGTAATTCATGTAATAATAATAATAAAAATTTACCTAACTTTAATTAAAATCAAATAAATCTAATCAGATTATTAGCTTAAATTTATCAATTAATAAATCAAAACAAAACCATTAAAAATTTTACAGCCTTAAATCAGCCAAACTAATTTCAATATGAAAACAAAATTGGCACTCTGTACCAAAAACTCAAAGTGTAATTTTGTTACAAGACAAAGAGATAAAGTCTCGCAGGAAGAGGCTTCTTTCGCCAAAGTAATAGCGCACTTGGCACTGTCACGGAGCGCAGTCGATACGATAGCAATAAATAATAGTCAGAGTAAATATGAACAAAGAATTTGGCAGGGCTGTGTCCATTTGTGTGGATGTAGAGTCGCAAGATGTGACAGATGTTTTATATGCCTTTGACAAAACTACAACTGAAAGGAAATGATTACGTGTTGAGAATCAATGACCTTCTATCAAAATTAAATGCGGCAATTAATTTTTACACTTAATTATTAATTTAATACTAACTTTTGCTCTCAGCTCCGCTCGTCTGTATGTTGGTTATCGCAACAAGAAGTAGATTTTGCCATTCTTCAAGGTTCATTCTAACGCTATATTGAAATTCATCTAAATCGTTTGAGCGGTTTAGAAGTGAAAGCGTAACAGACAGACAGATATACAGATAGGATTACTTTTGAATTTATAATTCTCTATGAGAGAGAAGAGCATTCTCTATGAGCATGTTGCTTTCATTACATGTCCATTTAAGAATAAGTAAAAAAACCTGTAGGCCTATTTTTTAGTTCTGCTAACTATCTAATACTACCAGCTAAATTGTAAATTTATTTCTAAAAAACATTAATAGATCATTCGCTTTCATCAAAGGAAAATCAAAGGAGCCGCCTGCGGCGTACACCCACGAGTAAATATGATTTGTCAGTTAACGGTGATGAAGTAATGTAATAAATGGTTGTGATTGTTGACTCTTCTAATGTGTAAACTGAAAATGTTTTAATAAAAGCTAGGAAGATGAGATGTTTTTATTTTTCATGTGAATTGTCTTTACTACCTAAGCAAACACCTAACTTGTATTAATTAATATATTCGTATTTTACAACAATATCCTCAATTGCATGCGGGGGTACAGATTTTATACATATAAAAGAATGGACTATACGTACTCATATCTTTAAATAACTGCGTGCTATTCTATAGTTGATGATGAAAAGATAACTAAATTACACCGATAGCCAAAACCAATGATCGTGTCAGTTACGTAATTTTTGCTCAGGGTGGAAATCATCATCTCATCGCTTCGGTAATTCCTTCCTGTGCCGAGCGGTCAAAACCTGGAACTCACAACCAGCGCACGTGTTTCCTTCCCACTATGATCCCGGGTCCTTTAAGCGGGGCGTGAAAAAGCATCTCACCAGGCCGCCATAGTGTGGGTCACCATGCTGCATTGTACTTTTTCGCATTGAGCATGGTGGCCACCACTCTTGGATTCTGCTCATGCTTTCCATCAGGCAGGGCAGAGTCATTTTGGCAGCTTAAATATAAAAAAAAAAATAACTTATGACCAAGCTTGAAATTTAAATAAATTTCCTTCCAGTTGCCTGATATCTGTGGTCGTCCAGTTTGTTAGTACAAAACTAGTACAATAATCGCTAATGGAGCGATGCAGTGGCCACTATTCACGCCACGCCACGCCACTTATGTGACCATTGTCTGTGCACTCAAGTCGACAGTGCAATTATAAGTGGCATTGGCGATAATCGAGTAAACTACTTATTGTTAATAGAGTTATTTTTTTTATTAAAATTTCAGGTGATATGCTGTACAATTTGACTACACGGTTGGCCTATTGGTTTCAGTGGTTGCCACTCCGCTTCCTACTGCGCCAAGTGTTGTGGGTTCAAATCCTACATGGGACAACACTTTGTGTGATCCATAAATTGTTGTTCTAAGTCTGGATGTACTTTGTGTCCGTTTCATGTATATTTGTAAAGATCTCCGCGAAACAGTAATGTATATTCCTAATGCGGGAGTTGTCTTTTAAAAAAGAAAATAGAAAAAAATATAAATTTAAATAAATTCACATGTTTCAAATCTTTTTAATCTAATTTAAATAAGTTAAATTAATTCCTCCCTAAATACAAAATGTATAGAGGCACTCACATCCCAGTTGCACTCGGTGATTAAAAACAATCACCAACGATAAGTAACGACGGCACGGCCAGTACCTGGATGGGTGACCGCTGGTGACATGATACCACGAGCATCTCCGTGATTCGGAGGTCACGTTAAGCAGTCGGTCCCGGTTGTTATCATAGGATAACAGTCGTAAAGCTTAGTTGGAGGCCTTTGAGCGGCTTTAAAACATCCAACGGTAATATTACGAAGCCACAAAGTTGTGTTGCCAGTCAACCCGCACTTGGCCAGCGTGGGGACGTATGGCCTTAACCCTCTCCTGAGAGGAGACCCGAGCCCAACAAAGGGACAATATTTACGGTTAATTACTGATCACATTTAAATGTGTTTCTTATTCTATGTATATTTAAAATGTTACGGAGAATACTTTAAAAGCAATTTTAATGTTATAATACAAAAAAAAATGTTTTTATGTAATAGGGGCTAAACGAGCGTACGTATCGCCTGATGGTAAGCGATTATCGCCGCCCATGGACACTATGGGCCTTCGGTATCCTCATTCACTCAGTAAAACTCAGCGTAAGCGTTGTTTCATACCGGTTTTCTATGAGGCCATGAAAAGTATCACTCCGGTCGAGCTGGCCCATTCATGGCGAAGGGTGGCTCTACGTTAGGCTAGTTTGTGTCAAGACTCGGATGGCGTAATAAAGCGGTTCCCGGATCCTTCCCATCTCAGGCGTGGCACAGGTGGTTTTAGTCGGTTCGATTCCGACTCACCGCCCCGCCGCAAACCCCGGCGGGGTGAAGGCCCGACGGGGTTTCCACACGTAAAAAAAAAATGGGGCACGATCATGGTCCGGATGGCTTCAGAAAGCGGGTCCCGGACCTCCCGTCTCAGGCGCAGAGTGGCTCGCCGTGTGGTTTTAGTCGGTTCGATTCCGACACACCGCCCGCCCCCGCCGCATACCCCGGTGGGGTGAAGGCCCGAGGAGGTCTCCATGGGTAAAAAAAAAAGTTTCTGTCAAAATAACCGTCCTATAAGCTGGCGGGGCCCAAACAAAAGCTAGTACTTCATAAATAGTACCACAGTATATCGAACTTAAAATAACCTTCAGCCAGTCTATCGTTTAATACGAACAGCATGTGTGACAACACGGCCCAATACCTCACAATATCAATTCTGTGTTCATAACCAACATTTATTACATCTCAAACAAATTCTATTTCTATGTACGATAAGGTTCGAAATCGTATATTTCAATAAAGTATGAATTTAGCACAGAGAATGCATTGCTCGTTCATTGGTTTAAATTCGAATTTCGAATAATGTTAAGAATAGTTTACACAGTGCCTAAATCATCCTTAACATTATTTACATCTAATACAAGCAGTTTATGTGTGTATAATCTGAATTTTAGAAACTGCTTCAACGATTTTTATAAACTTAGGGTTTTGGAGCGATAAATCGATAGTTAGGATGCATTTTCAGAAAATAAATCCCAAAAAAATACCGAACAAACATAAATCATACAGTACATTCAATAAATCCTTATATAGTGTACACTATGCTTTACAACTGCAATTGTCCGGTCGACCGGGCCCGTTCGATGTCCGGCCACTGTCCGGAATGATCCCAACACGCGGCGTATTCGATACACATGCCAAATACTGAATCATCTCCACATGTGTACAATCAGCTTTATAAAGTCTTTGAGTAAGACTTTTAGAGAGTATTTTGTTATTATAGCCCCGTGTGAAGCCGTGGGGCAAAACATGTAAAAAAAAATAGCTTTAGTTACTTTTTATATCATAAGCTATCTGGCTGTGAAAGTCAAAATCAGTCTAGCCAATCCGGAGATTAACTGAAACAAACTGACAAATAGACAGACAGACAAAATAAATATTTTTTGATGTGATTACTTCCATATGCATTTAGTGAAAATATGTTACTTTGAAATTACAGACTGTTCGGTTGGCGCAGTGGGAGCGATTCCCGGGTTGGACCAAATGTTTGTATTATCTGCAAATATTCGTTTCGGAGTTTGGGTGTTTTCTATGTATAATATCTATGTACATATTTACAAAAAAAAGTTTACATGTATTTATATCAGCTGTCTTTTACCCATAATACAAGCTCTGCTTAGCTTGGGAGTAGATGGCGTTGTGTGTTAGATGTCCGAAATACGTATTTATTATTTATTTATTGACAAATTGACACTTTAATTTTATTCATTTTGTATGAATAAGTCTCAAAACCAAGTGTAATAGTCAATTGTCTTATACCCTATTCATTTATTTACCCAATTGCGAACGAGCGATTGGCGTTCATTTTTCTTCGCGAAATCCTCGAGGCAAGGGTTGGTAATCGCCAGTTGATAAATGGATGGACGACAGCCGTGGACTTAGGACGGTCAACCAGGTTGGAGATAGCGGGATTGATGAACGGGTTTTTAGTAGGGCTGTGTGGTTACGAACGGGTTTTAAATTTAAGGTTCTGCGAATATTCTTTTACTAATATTTGACTTGTTCGTATAGTCCTTTAAAAATATACTGCTCTCTGTGACTGTTGTTATTAGTGACATCTTAGAACTTATCGTATTAATATTATAATCGCGAAAGTTTGTATGGATGGATGTTCGTCACTCTTTCACGTAAAAACTACTGAACGGATTTGGATGAAACTTTACAGAAATATAGCTTTTACATCAGAATAACACATAAGCTACTATTAGCCGCGATAACCGACACATATGCGCGCGGATCCGCGGGCATAAACTAGTCAGAAGTGAATATGTATAATGTACTGCAAATCATTTGTGATAAAACATAAGAAATACACATATCTCTGGTATGGCTGGACCAATTTTGACAGGACTTTCATTGAGTAACTTGGGCTATTTAATCTGGATTAGCTGCTCAGCTAGCACCCGCGGTACAAAGATATTGTGTGTATTATATCTTTATAAATTGTAGCCTATATGTTATTCTACTGTATAAGACATATTATTGTAAAGTTTCATTTAAATCTATTCCGTAGTTTTTACGTGAAAGAAACACTCATACTTACAAACTTTCGCGTTTATAATATTAGTGGGATAATAGAATAAAAATCGACAGAATAGTTAAAAATATCCGGATCAAAAGCAACAAACACTGTCTCTGATATAGCAGTGATGTAAGAGAACTCAAGAAAAGTACTGAAAAAACTGAAATAAAGTATATGGAGAAAAGAAAAAGTATACCCCAATGGAGTTTCAGTAATCCTCTCTCCTTGACAATATCATAGCTTGCCATAAATAACATGCTTTGGAGACATCTATCTAGGGTCACCCCAATTTGCATGTGGGGTGACGTGCAGGCCGACGTCATAACAATCATATATTTACGTCAAATATCGAGGAATGGAATTACTTTGCTCAGTTTTTTCAGTATAAAGAACGTAATACCGTAATGGTAGAGTCACGCTTCGGCATGCATGGGCCGGCTCGACCGGAATGATAAGGCGGCCTCACAGAAAACCGGTGTGAAACAGCGCCTGCGCTGAGTTTCACCGAGTGAGTGAGGATACCGGAGTCTCATAATCTAACCCTTCCCTTTGTCCCCCTCCTCATCCCCCGAGGCCGGCAACGCACTTGTGATGCCTTTGGTGTTACGGGTGTCCATGGGCGGCGGTAATCGCGGCCTTATTGCCGAGAGCAATCTTTTCCAGGCAACCTTAGAATGGATCGAAATATATAAATAAATATATAAATATTTTCGGACATTTTAACCATCTAGTCCCAAAACTAAGCAGAGCTTGTTCTATGGGTACTAGACAACTGATATAAATACATATATACTTTATTTTGTATAAATAATACATTCATATTATACATAGACCTAAACTCCGAAACATATATTTGCAGATCAAACAAACATTTGGTCCGACTCAGGAATCGAACCCGAGATCTCTAGCACAACAGTCGACTCGATACCACTGCGCCACCGAGGCGGTCGGTGTAGAAGAGACAGTGGTAATTGTCGGTGCAATGACTATGCTTTACTTAAAAAAAAGGGCAGAACGAGACTAGGTACCTTTGGCAGTTCGTGTCAGTCCGCTTTTGGTATTGTAAGAATAAGTGATTAAGTGAAATAAAAAATTATAAAAACAAGACTAATATTTTTTTTATTTCATATAATTCTGCGGAATGAACCTTTAAAATATTTAAAGTCTTAATGTTCTTGGGATTTATGACCGTTTAGCATATTTCTAGTTTCAAGTGCGTTCAAACTGACATATCCTGAGGACTATAGGTAAAACGGAACGCAGTCATAGTCTGACTGGTTAAAGAGAGAGACATTTCAAAGGTTCTTGTTACTCTAATTACGTTGAGGTCTTAAAATTTAATCAAATGCGAAAGAGCAACATTTTAAGTACGCTGATGCGTACAATATTAAAATCAAATAGCATCTATTTAAAGTATGCCTTTTCAAGCATTTTTGAAACGGACAATAACGACTCTAGTTGGTAGTTTCATCATCATCATCATCATCATCAGCCTATCGCAGTCCACTGCTGGACATAGGCCTCTTCAATTTCACGCCACTTAGTTCGATCTATGGCTTCTCGCATCCAGCTCCTGCCAGCCGTCTTGCACAAATCATCGCTCCACGAGGCCTGTGGACGTCCTACACTATGTTTGCCGTTTTACGTTGGTAGTTTAGTTACGTTAAAATAAATTAAGTTTCAAAGATATTAACTAAGGTAATAAGTTCAGACTTGATTGTCCATGTGACTCATCGGAGTTTCAGCCACGCCTGTCTTTCCGAGTCAGTGAGTCTAATCTTGAGTACAATAATTGTGAAATTATACTCGGAAAATATCTAACCGATTATCGCGTTTTATAAACGTGTGTTAACATCACGCTTAACCCATAGGAGCCGAGTGTGATTGAAAAGAGACGCAGGTGAAATTGCATAAGTCAGCTACTATAGTAACACAACTGTAAATCAAATTTGTTTTTTTTTTCAATAATTAAACCACACACCTACCTATAATAGTTTGCACTTATTTATTCATTAAATTCTGTAGTGTATGAAAATAAAGACCAAACCCTTTACGCCAATACAAAACATTCAAAATCTTACATTAGCTTACTCAGATGCGGACATTATAGAAAGGAAGGGTGGCCATGAACGATGGCGCCAATAAGTCACCATGTATTAACACCCCGTGGTAATGGCACACATATGAATAATGGTAAAAGGAAATTTTGAGTATTCCGGAAGGATTTCTCTATTTTCGATGTTGGATTGAGAGTTCGAGCTCGTGTTTGTTGACTGAGTGGAGTGCTGATATTCATTAATGTTAGGAATGGACGAATGAACGTAATATACAAATAAAAATTTTTCCTTTTGATAATAACTCCTTCACTCGCGGGAGGTTACATACATGACTTCGAACTCTCTGACGCCGAACATACAAACTGTGAGTTTATTCTCATGTGAGGATTGAATTCACAATACTCAGCGCAGTAGAAAGTGGCGAAGAGACCGAGTAAGTCACTACGCCATTAGTGCTTTACCTAATACCTTTAAATGATCAGTTCTTGTATATTTATACAATTTGACTCTCGGACACGGTTCTAACGACATTCATAAACTTTATATTAGTACGCAGGAGTTTCGGCGGCTACAAATAATTTACCAAAAACAACAAAAATCGGTCTCCGATACACCACTCCTGTTGGTCGCAATGTGATTATATACAACCTCAGTAACTGCACTATAAATAAGTAAATAAATAAATAAATAAACATTATTGGACATTTATCACATACAACGCCATCTAGTCCCAAACTAAGTAAAGCTTGTACCATGGGTACTAGACAACTGATATAAATACATATATATACTTTTTTTTGTAAATACATACATATTATACCTAGAAAACACCCAAACTCCGTATCAAATATTTGCAGATCATACAAATATTTGCTCCGACTTGGGAATCGAACCCGAGACCTCACGATCAGCAGTTGCATGCGCCAACCGCTAGACCAAGGAGGCAGTGAATTATGTAACTCTGAGCGTTTTTTCAAACTGGACCTGAGATTAGCGCGGTCAACCAAACAAACGCTTCTACTTTGTTATATTAGTGGAATATTAGATGAGGGTTTACAATTATCCCGATGGCTTTCTACTTTTCCCTTTTCTAAATAACCGATAGGATTTTCAGGGTACTCATAGATCTTAAAGATTTAAAGAAAGTCGATTCTTTTGATTCTTCTGGTGATCTGGTGACTCATCTGCTCATTTAGCCTCACAAGTAATATTGATTCAATTCAAAGTATGCTAATCACAACTAAAAATACAAACAACGATCAATCATAGAAACCACACATATAATCCTCAACCCTTCCATGCTCTTGTCCATTGCATGTCATTTATAACTCGAAATCCGCGAGTGGGATACATTTCCTTGATATATCTTATTTATTGTCAAAATGCCAGACGGGATGGAGCGCAAACTATTTGTCATTGACAAAGCTTTTCGGATAGGCAGCGGACCCTTATCGGCGATGTAGGGTTACAAGTGCAGGTGGTCCAGACATGTTTGTGGATTGTGATGACTGTTTTTGGGTTTGAAAAGTCGACGAACAAATAAGGTTTAATATAATTGGCACTAATTCTAAGCCTTAGTAGTTTGTAACGCCTAAACTAAAAAAATGAATATTAAAAGTAAAGCTAAAGTGCATACTCATTACAATTGACTTATAAAATGAGAATGTATGTATATCAACAATATAAAAACTATTCGGTTCACCTTCGCAGAATCAAGCTGGTACATAAACTCGAGGAATGAGTCAGCAATTGATAAGGTCACCTAAATACGAAGAAGAAGTAACTTAACCAGCTTTCTTAGCCAGTGCTTAACCACATAGCCGGCACTCATTTTAATCAAATACTCCAAACAATACACAATGGTCCTTCGGCAAAGTTCGAAGGACCACTGATATAGAAATAAACTAAAAATATTGTGTTACTTTTTTAAAAAAAAGGTTGCTTTATCTCTCTAATGACACAAAGTTCCTCAAAACGAAGTAATGAATTGGAGTGTAAGAAGTGTACTTCGTATTGTATTCAAGCAACTTCCTACTTCGACTTGTATATTGTTAGTAGATGGTGGTCACTCCTCCAAAGGCTGCCCCAACGGTTTGACGACGTCGTCTCGATGTCCTATTTCGATTCAAGATAAGACAGCTATTTAACTAATGGCTGTAGGGATATTGAACGTCACGTCACACGGCTCTCAGGCGTCCGGTTTTTGAACGATTGTCATCTGCTGATGACTGACAGGGTTGGCACGTTTATTAATTTGTACCAAAATTGTGTCGCATAATCGTAATGTTGCATCTTAAAGGTTGAAAAATAAAACTTATTTCTTTCGCAATTATTAATACCTACAAGAAATACTAGATCATCAATGCAATTTCTGAACTCTTTTCAATCATTGACTCCTATTGGTTAAAGCGTCTATCCTAGCTCAGGCACGACAGCAAACCACACATTTAAATAAGAAAGGAAAATTGGTTAGGTAATGCTGAAGTTCATTATGAGCAAATAGGTGACACGAGAGTCTATCTAGTAGATATACATTAAATATATTGCTACATAGTTGATAATAAATACTTAAAGCGAATGGATACTATGTGTTACATATTAAAGTTATAGCTTAAAAAAACAACAGTCACCTCAACAAAATATAGACAAAACCTATGGAATTTTCATCGCCCCCTCTCACATACTTTCAGGTGAACGGTAAACCACACATTCCACACAACCTTTCGATACCCAATTACCCCGCATTTAGCACAACCGCATCGAACCGGTTCAAACCGACACAAATCCATCCTCTCTCAATTAGTATTCGAAGTTTAAACCCCTTTTACATTTATTTAAAAAAAAGAACCCAAGAATGTACCTCGATAAATATTTGTCGTTGTGGCAACCCTGGAATTGTTGGGATGTCATGTCCGAGCCCTTTTCAAAATGGCGGCTGTCAACTGTAGGGTGGCGGTCAGTACCGCATTGTGTCTTTGTTTGTGACGAAATTATGTTATTTATTGATATGTTTGTGTAATGCTCTGTTTGTTAAGGGGCAATTTTGGCATGGCGGTATTTCTTGTAGAACATGCTTTCAGGTTTCTGTCGAAAAGAATTTGCGATGATAATTGTAGGCTTGCTTAATTTATGGTTATCATTATTGGTTATCCTATGAAGCTTGTTACCGTTTAGATCCTTTTTTACAGCTAACCAATCGTGGGAAAGCCATGCCTTGAATGGAATCTACCTCGTAATTCCCAAAAAGCTGGCATCGTACTTGTGACACCTCTGATGTTGCGGGTGTCCATTGACGGCGGTAATCGCTTACCATCAGGGAACACGTCTGCTCATTTGCCTCCTATCCATAAAAAAGTAAAAAGACACTTTATTGGGTGAACTGAACCTGTCAGTGCTGAATTTCTAACTAAATAAAAATAGAATCGCTATGTATTTAGGCAGAACTGTCTGTAAATTTTAAAAAAATGGCAGTCATAAGGACTGCCGATAGTAGGGAAAACTTATAACTTAGAATGTTATTTGTAAAATCAATGTGTAAAATTAGAAATTTTATAATGTTTAAATTAAAATTATCAACATCAAACATTAGCATGTCCGTGACGCGAATCCGTAAGATTTTCTCGTATAAAAAGTGCTCAACGCGGCCAAAGAACTTTTGTGACGTGAGCATGTCGGTGAAGGAACTCATAAGATTTTCTCCTACCAAAAAGTGCTCAACGTGGTTAAAGAAGTTTAGCGACGGTGATACGGTAACGCGAACTGATAAGATTTCCCTCTACCTAAAATTGACTTCAGTTCACCTAGAAAGTACTCAATTAGAAGAAAGAAAAAAGAAAAGAAGAAAGGAAAATTTTCACTTCAAAAAGTTTATTATGCTGTTCTAAGGTTTTTTATATTTTCTATTCATTTGTATCGCTGTATTATTATTGCTTTTATGTGCTAAAGATAAAATCGTAGGTATATTGGAACACAACCATGTATTAGTACAAGATATTTCACTAAAAATGTACCTAAATGATTCGAAAAATATGCTAACCTATTATTCAAAAAGCTCTTCTATAACTTTGCTTGATATCATATTAATAAAGTATTAAAGGATTCCAGTGTAGGTGTTAACACATTAACACCTGCAATCAGGACCAATACTTTATAAATTATTTACAGAACTAAACGTTAGTGAGGGGCGTGCGCGCATCGAAATCGATGTCTGCGGTAAGGATCACGTTAACTTTGCATTATTAATGATTCATTTAGTTCACACTAACCGAGAGGCGGCGTGATCCCTTTGGGTTTTGGACTAGTGATGGGAAATTTTCGATACATTAAACAAATAAGTATTAATTCCTTAATATTAATTAAAGAACAGTGATTAAGCTATCTTAAGATTATTGTTTAGATGGACAATTTAAACAATTATCTTAAGTTAGCTTAATACCTTTTTAATTAATCACAATAAAATATTTGAGACTCATGTACTGTGGACCTACTTTATCTTATATTAGAAGACATATATATTAAGAATACACTTCTGTATCAGTGAATCATTAGGTAATGGATGACAATATTCTATCATTAAATTTTTACACGAGTACCAAATGCACCTCAGATTTCGACAAACGAATAAAAACAAAAACACCCGTGAAACCAAGAAATGGAATAAGCACTTATTACTCTTCTCAAGGACCCTACTGAGCTATATTCGAAATCAATAGCTATATTAAGTATACTGTGACCGCAGACTATATAATTACTGTGACGTCGGTGACATTTACTCAGTCCATTGTCTCGATATCGATAAGTCTACTAATGTCTACATCTCTAAGTGCTGTTTAGTCAGTGCAATCGGCGATCTGATTAATAGTGTTCCCGCGAAATGTTTAATCTTTCTCGAAGCGTGTCTGAACTGGGACCCTTTGCTCTTCGCTGGAGCAGCAACACATTTATTATGCATGAACTATCGATTGTTTTATGTAAACATCACTATAGGTAACGATGAAATAGCTCTCTATACAACTATTTCATCGTATATAAACTCAACTTCTACTTTTGGCTAGTTGAAGTGCTTTCCTATTGTGAACTAGTCAATAGTGCAGATATATTTCCTCGAGATGTTGTTATGGAGACTTTAACATGCAGCGTAAAAGCAGCATACTACAGCACCATCTACCGAAGATACATCAAGCTACGAAGTACAGAAGAAACGAAGAAAATACTTATCCTGAATCCCGCAACAGAAGTTCTCGCGCCGATTAGCATAGATACAACATACCAACATAAACCGTTGGGCCTACCTAAACCTACTAGGCATGATCACCTCGCTTGGTTGGAGGATCCTCCCTTTATGCTGGAGGTACATGATACCCGTTCCTCCACACTGTTGATCGTTTCTCATCAGAGTCTTGCGGTATCTTTCTTTTCCTATCAATTTGCCTGACATAAATACCAAACTCTTTTCTTTATGAAAGAAATCAACTGTCTGGCGAAGACTTGAAAAAGACTTGAGTAGAAACTTTGATTGGCATTCGACCACTGTGCTTTGTTCAAGAAGATTTCATCCCAGTATAGCAGTCCGTAGGACTAATTATCACCTATTGTCTTTTCGGACATATGGGACCGTTAAACCTTCAAGACAAGAGCACATTCGCACCTCGAAGGTAGGCAAGGCATTGTAGTTACCAAATTTTCCCGCCCGCCAGGCCCGCCAGGCATGATTACCTCGCCTGGTCGGAGGATCCTCCCTTTGTGTTGGAGGGATATGAAACCCGTTGCTCCGCAGTCACGTTTATGCTTCGATGACTAAGAATTGAGCATGATCGTAAAGAGATGTAAACGAAGTTACGTGGGTCAAGTAGTATTGTATAGATATCAAAATAATATATTGCCGTCCACTATAGAACGAAGGTCTCTCCTAAGTAGCATAAACTATAAGTCTTGGATCAAAACTTCTGTTCTAAGTAGATGTATACCTATGTGTGAACAACAGCTGATGAAGATGTTAGTATAGATAAGTAGGTGTTTTTTGTGTCAATAGATTGTAGACACGCAGTATTAACTTACAAATCATTAGGCAAACGTTGTGGCATCTTGTAGGAGGCGGGTTTCGAACGGCGGGGCGCCGAACAAACATGGGGTATCTTTGGCTACCCCTCTTGTTACGGTGGTCACTAAAATGTTGCTTCGATAATAGTTAACAATTTTCTTGTATGAAATTATTTTAGTATTATGCTGTCATTCAAGAGACAGTTTAAAGGCACCGGGCTACGTAAAAACTTTTGATGAGATTTATAGGGACTTATTTCACAAGTGCCATTATTACGACTTTGTTAACAGTTCATTTATAAAAATCGGTGCAGTAGTTCAAACGCTACGTGCAACATACGAACATACAAATTCTGCCAAATCTTCTGTTTGGCTTCGTCGTAGTCGAGTAAATAAAACAGGTATGTGGGAACTTTAAGATTAGAAAGAATAGCTAATACCTATGATGCAGTTAATAAGTAATCACATCAGTAATATACTGAAGATAATTAATCACATCAGTAATATACTGGAGAAAAAACTGATCAAAAATTTAACAGGCACACTTGTATTGCTGTATGCCGGATTCAGGTATCTTTTGATCTAGGAATATTTACGTATTTAATCACGTTCAAGCATATCCCGGAGCCTGCATGCTCAGGCCGAATTCGAACGAAGAAATACCATGGCGTTTCAAAAACCCAATATGAAGCAAATATTCGTTATTCTTTATCTAGATTAAGTTACCAAAAGTCAAATATAGTAATCTTCTGATTCTGGAAGAGGAGGAATCAAAATATGGCAACACACTTGTGGCTTTTGCGTTACAATGTCATCTTGCATCAGGTGACCCCTACGTTTGTCATCCCCAAAAAAGGTTCTGTTAAGACTTATATTTTACACAACATGTTAAACAAAACAGAAAAAATAAGATACTTAAAGCTCTTAAAATATTATGAATAAGAAGTAATATTCGGTTCAATATATGGAGTGTCATTTTATCGGCCCGATTTTCCCGCGACGATCGCAGGTCTTACCAATGTTTTCTTTGTTAGGAACCTTGGCCAAATATTTGAGCTAATTATACGCTTGATTTAACACTCTCCACTGAATTTACAATCGTTTGTCTTTCCTAACAATGGGTATTCAATGTAAGAGGGTTTACTTGCTTTTTATCTTGTTTTTTGATGTTCATTTAATATAAATATGGTGTTTTTTAATAATCAATAATTTATTCACACAACTTCTTAAAGTTAAGCTTATTCGATTGTTAATAAAAGTAATTTTTTTATAAATATATCAATCATCATAATAAGATAAAATGAAATAATATCTTACTAATATTATAAACGCGAAAGTTTGTAAGTATGAATGGATGTTTGTTACTCTTTCACGTAAAAACTATTGAATAGATTTAATGAAACTTTACAATAATAAAGCTTATACGTCGGAGTAACACATAGGCTATAATTAATAAAGATACAATTCACACAATACGTTTGTACCGCGGTCAACACCATGGGGCTCAGCTAGTTAAATAATAATAAAATATTTCAATAATTCAAACATAAATATTTATTAATACAATTGAAATAAAGGAAAGAATAATAATTATTCTATAAAAAAAAAGTTGTTTCCCATCAAACTTACCGAGGTACTACTTTACATACTTTTTGTAGACATAAGTCGTGTTAGAGATTGGTGATTTAGTAATCAAAATATATTTTACTAAATTATGTTTTAGGGAATAATTGAAGCAAACAGTATACCAACCTGTTTGGATAGCGTGTACTGTGTAGGCTGTTGTTGTACTACAATCGGTCTTGATTAGTTTCAGCAATAATATTTATTTGCCATTTGTAAGAGAGAGCCACGCTTCAGTATGAATGGGTACACCCATACACCACGTGGTGTCACCACGCCCTCACACAAAACCAGTGCGAAACAGCGCTTGTGCTGTATTTCACTGAGTGAGTGAAGAAACCGAATGCCCACATCCGAATCCCTAAAAACCCCTCCTCCTCACCACCCCTAAAGACCGCAATGAAATAATAATAATTAATAAGTGAAAAAATATAGTTTTTTTATGGAATAGGAGGCAAACAGGCAGCCATACCGCCCAACCGTAAGCGATTACCGCCACCCATGGACACCCGCAACACCAGAGGCGTAACAAGTGCTTTGTCTTTGATGGGGAGGGGGATGGGGAGGTGATGGGTTATGGGCCTCCGGTAATTTAAATGATGAACCAAATTAAAAGAGGAAAAGAATTACACTATCCCTCTGTTGCTTACATTATGGGATTTAAAATTAAAAATGAAAAGAAGATAGGTAGGTAACAAGAATTAAGAAGTAAGCTAATTTTAAGATGAAAAGACAGTTTTTTAGCTTTCGTGCAATAAATAAATGTTATTATTATTCTCTATATTAACTATGACTTCTTTGAAACCCGATGTCGTAATAATTAATAAGTGATTCTTTAGTAATTCTACTAATACTTTTCTTAAAGCATTTACTTACAATGTAATATGTATTTTATAATACAAAAATAGCAGAAAACTATACCTAACTCGATTTATTACAATATTAAATTGTCAAACGCAATCTCAAATTCAATATATGAAAAGTAGTAACCCTAAAATGCCGCATCATTTGTCACAGTAACTTTCAATAAGGGTACAATGTACCAACTTCATATCATACCTCAAAAAATATTCCAATATTATGATTTACGACATAATACCGAATGGCATGCGACCAAACACAAAGACCAATATAAAACACGCTCTATATTATAGTGAAATATTCTCAATCGCGGGTCCATTTACGTTTGTTGGTTTAAGATAAATATTTTTTTCTCCCCCGAGGTATGCAAAAATGTCGCCAAGATATGCTCTGTTCGGGATAATACTAAAATAGCGGGTAGCAGTTTTTGTTCATATAAATCTTCAATAGACTTAATACACTGGAGTGCTATTGGATTTTCTGAAAAAAAAAAGGGTGAGTAGAAAGGAAAATACAGCATTCGTCATTTTTATAGCGAGTCTGTAAATATATGCACCTTACGTTTCAGTACATTTTACAATGATATAAAAGAATAGAAATAAAAAAAGGTATGAGTATAAATAGTATCAACCAAAGGTATATTTGGGACGTTATGAGATTATGAGTACTCAAAAAATCATTTTTTTTGGTTTATATTTTGGTTTTTGGTCTACTAATGTGGCAACTCTGCCTAATAGAAAGTATGAGTAGTATTGTGGTCACCATTCTCATTGCGAATGCAGACTATGCAATAATGCAGCATAATGACCCTCTTTTTCTCGGGCCTCCGGTTTCACACACACCAACAAAACACGACAGTACGTTAGGGAAGAGAGGGCTCTACATTTAATCTGTTAATTTTCAAGTTTTCCTGTGAAATTTTGAAAATAAATTTCCATTTTATGATCCTGAAGGTGTGGTCATATTGATCACATTTATAATCACACTTTTACGTAAACTCAGTCCACATTTATTCGCTTTATCGTTGGTCAATCAAATATGATTATTTGAGGGGAAACCGAACAGTATAATTCTACTACGATATTTTGCTTGAAATGCTATAAAGAAATGTATATTAAGGAAATGAAAAAGGTTTTTTGTTTAAATGACACATTCCAGTGTCGATACAGTAAAATTTATTAAAATTCAATTACGTTGTATATATTAGCAATGCCATTATTGTATATTCAGACATACATGTTTGCTAGCTACTGGCACTAAAAACTAATTAAGTGACGCACAAAAAGAGTCCATAATTCGCTGTTAAAAGTTCCATATCCAAAACACAACACCATCAGAATCTAAGCCTCCAGTTAAAATATTACTTGTTTCATACAAATATAAAGCGAATATGTGCGTTATTTATTAGGTGAGAAATACTTTGATAAATCGCCACCTTCGTGTGGGGTATGAAAGTACCCTGCGCAGGGTAAGAGAATACCCCCTTCGCAGCGTAAGGGTTAAAATTGCTCCGTCTATAGAAAAGGAGGAATATATTGTTGTATTAGACAAATGTGATTGAGTGTTCGTTGCGTGTTTCTTGTTGATATGTCAAGATGTATTTTCTAGGAAAATTATTATTTTTGGAGCAGAGAGAAGGGAATCAATCCTTGTTAATAAGATTATTTTTTTCTTTTTTAATTAACTTCGTAAGCAGATGTTAGCATTAATTTTGTTTAGAAATATACTACCATATCGGTTATCGCTGTAAAGATTAGTATGTCCGCCTTTTGTACACGGTTGTTAAGTTGTGATGCTCCTGAATGTAAACTGTTTTAATCGGTGTACAATGAAGATTATTCTATTTAATTCTATTCTATTCAACTCTTTTCGATTCTACTCTATTCTAGTACATTCTAAGTCCTTTCTTAAGCATCAAAGTAATTCATGTTTGACTAAAATCGTATTCGTTCAATAAATATGGATATTGCTTCCGAAAGTAAGTTTTCTTTTGATAATATGTGATAAGGATCACTCCTACAACAAAGGATTTATATTTATCACTAGCTTAGCCCCGCAGTGTTACCCGCGATACAACAACAACCACGGTTAACGTCACGACGCATGATAAAAAAACTATATAAAGAGTGTCGTATATCCGGCTCCTGGTTCTAAGCTAGCTACCCACTAATTTTCAGCCAAATCAGTTCAGTCGTTCTTGAGTTATAAATAGTATAACTAACACGGCATTCTTTTATATATATATATAGGTTAGACTCCTACGAAATATTTGACCTTAACAAGTAAATTATAACTTAATACATCAATACGAGGCGCCGTCGTTGCTTGCCCTCGGTGATTAGAAACAATCACCGAGGACAAGCAACGACGGCGCGGTCAGTACCTGGACGGGTGACCGCTGTTGGCATGTAACCATGAGCGTCTCCGTGATTCGGAGGTCACGTTAAGCAGTCGTTCCCGGTTGTTATCGTACAATAACAGTTGTGAAGCTTAGTTGGAGGCCTTCGGGCGGCTTAAAAACATCCAACGNTTCCTGTGTTACCCGCTCGGAGGCAGGGTGAGTGCACACCGAGCTCGCCAACCCGCACTTCCAATACGCCCTCTGCTAGAGCAGAGGGGCGCCTGGAGTGCCCATCGCGGCAGTCTGGAATCAGACTCCGTCTGGTATCCCGTTTGGTCTGGAGTCTCCCTCTGAGCCAATCCGGCATGAGTGGCTCTACCGGCGCAGCCCCAGAGTTCATCGACCCACGCAAGCCCCCACACGACGACAACGTAGGGATACAGTTGTGGGGGGTCCCGAACCAGCACTGGGCCAGCGTGGGGACGTATGGCTTTAACCCTGTCCTGAGAGGAGACCCGAGCCCAGCAGTGGGACAGTATGGGTTGCTGATTTATAGATCAATAAGGCCGCTCTTTGTACATTATATTATATGTTAATCATTTTATGTACTCACCTAATATTGTAAAAATGTACGAATAAAGAGTTATCTATATATCTATCTAAGTAGAATCTGTACTGATCTAACAGAATACTGATTTACAAGCTTAAATATTCACAGAACCACACATATTATGTACTAGCTGAGACCTGAGGGGCAACCGCGGTACAACAACCGCTGGTAACGCTGCGGGGCAAAGCTAGTCTAAAAAAGTATCCTAAGTTACTCCTTAAATCATCAGCCAATGAAAGTCAAGCCATTCCAGATAAGCTGGAACAAACAGACAAACAGACGTACAGAGAGACAAATTAAAAAAAAAATTGGTATATATACCGTGTATACGTACATATGCATTTAGTAAAAGCGATTATAATATTACAAACAGACTCTCCAAATAAGTATAGTTTAGTATGTGGCTGTAAAACAAAAAACATGTACGTGCAGATAAAGTATTTGTACCCGGTCAGGATTGAACACGTGACCAAAGGTACTACAGCAGTTAGATCACTAACCAACAAGACTATCTCTATAAATATTTAAATTTTAAAACTTTTCTAGACTAGATGTAAGAATATATTAAAACTTATGTAATGACTGTAGCAGACATATACTTAGAATTTCTGTAAAAGTAGATAAAATTTAATATTATTATAAAAACTTTCAACTTCTATTCCAAACAATTGTTCAATATTTTTGTTAATTTGTTTTAAATACTTCAGACTTTGAAATGTTAGGAAAACATAGATTTCTCTGTATTTATTCTAATGGTTGAGAATTACGCGAGAATTAATTATATATTTATGTATTTATTTGACTGTATTAATGTGTAACAGTAAATCTTTTATTGTTAGTATTTATCTTAATTGAATGATTTCCTTTAATTATTTATTTTTTCACACCAAATTACTCATAAATTCGAATTTCTACAGTCAATTTGTCCATCTAAAGGTTGCCTGGAAGAAATTGCTCTTTAGCGATAAGGTTGCTATTTGTACATGGTCGTTTATATGTTATGCTACTGAATGTAAACTGGTGTACAATAAAGTTTATTCTATTCTATTCTATTACGCAGTAATTCTATTTAACCGACTGTGAAAGAAGGGGGGTTATGTTTTCCGAGTATATGTATTTCTTTGGCACGCCCTAGAGCCTAAACGGCTAGTAGTATTTTTATTTGAGAGGTGTCAATAAATTCGTCTTGTTCGTGAGAGTGATAATAGGTACATCAATATTAAAATAAAACAAAATTAAGAATTTTTGGTGCTAAAAATAATCTCAAAAAAATAGGTTTTCAAAAAACATCGAGTGTGGTATCAAAATAAAGAATTTTTAACGGTGATTACGAATATATATTTGTATATATAACTTATATTTTTTCCTTTAAAAAAAACTAAATTAATATTGACGCAGTCGGTTTTTTTTAATAATTGTAATTGTTTATATTTAAGAATGATGTCTAGTTGTTAGTGATCCTGTCTGCTTAGTTTAAGCTGTAAGTTTGGTTTCCAGTTCCTATGATCGTGCCTTTTTTCTTACGTGTGGGGTCCCCCTCGGTCCTTTACCCCACCGGGGTTTGCGGCGGGGCGATGTGTTTGAATCGAACCGACTGAAACCACACGGTGAGCCACTCTGCACCTGAGACGGG
The DNA here is from genome assembly GCA_003709505.1 of Hyphantria cunea. Lineage (NCBI taxonomy): Eukaryota > Metazoa > Arthropoda > Insecta > Lepidoptera > Erebidae > Hyphantria > Hyphantria cunea. The sequence continues at coordinate 516,051 of PKRV01002124.1, forward strand.
AGGGTCCGGGACCCGCTGTCTCAAGCCATCCGGACCATGATCGTGTCCCATTTTTTTTTTACGTGTGGGAACCCCCTCAGGCTTTCACCACACCGGGGCTTGCGGCGGGGCAGTGTGTCGGAATCGAACCGACTAAAACCAGACGGTGTGCCACTCTGCGCCTGAGACGGGAGAGATCCGGGAACCGCTTTCTTACGCCATCCGGACCATGATCGTGTCCCAAGGACAACCAATTACTTACACTAATGGTCGCCCAGTGATCAAAATTGAACGAAGATTCATAGATTTTTTTGATTTTTAACTTTTGAAACTTTAACGGTACCAATTTTTTTATTACTCTGTTCGCATAACTTTTGTAAAATGTTCTTGGGTCACGTATTAATATAAATATATGTATATACGGACCACATTACCCCGGCTTCTCGACACCAAGCAGTTCCAAAAATGTTATTACTTGTTAGATTTTGTTTGTAATTCTTGTAGTTTCTTTTTTTATTATTATTTCCTAGCGTTTTACTTACTAAACTAAACAGAAAATTAACTACTATATTTTTAACATCATACATTGACTAAACTAAACATTGGGAGAGTCTCACTTCGGCATGCATGGGTCGGCTAGAACGGAGTGACACCACGGCCTCAGAGAATACCGGTGTGAAACAGCGCCTCCGCTATGTTTCACCGAGTGAGTGAGAATACCGGAGGCCCATAATCCAACTCGTCCCCTCATCCCTCTCCCCATCCCCCGAGACCGGTAACGCACTTGTGACGCCACTGGTGTTGCGGGTGTCCATGGACGAGGGTATTCGCTTAACATCAAGCGATACGTCTGCTCGTTTGCCTCGTATTCCATAAAAAAAAATTTTAGAAATTGCTTCACTAACTTGAGATAATTTTAAAGAGGTTTTTGTTTGGATATGCAACAACAGTATTAGCACTATTATCAACTATTTACGTGAACATCACAGACGCCCAAGACCGGGATATTTAGTGTTCCTGGGGAGAGACCTTCATTCAGCTGTGGACGGCAAATAGTTGACTGTAACACAAAAAAAAACCGGCCAAGTGAGTGAGGGTCAGAGTCGCACACCGAGGGTTCCGTGCAAACTTGTAGGTATATTGTATGGTGTAACTAAAAATTTATGCTTTTTGCAATTTTCCCCTTATCTGGGCTATAAGACGTTGCTTCACGGGAAGTACCCTGTAACTGTAGCCTGTAGGTTTGATTCCCTTGCGCGTGACAATATACCTGAGTATTTGATATGAATTTCAGTTTGATACGTCTACGCTTTTCTGAGAAAAAATGTCTTAACAGACAGTTGGACAACGAAGTGATCCTATAAGGGTTTTGTTTTTCCCATTGTGGTACGGAACCCTAAAAACATGTTACTACCTACAATGTACAAATGGCACAGTTCTTAAAAGTAGATCGTAGAAGAAGAAAGAAAGTCGTTACTAACTTAGAACCAATTATTTTTCCAAATGCGTCAGAACTGTTGTGTTATTCCAGTATATTTATATTTGAATTTCATTATCAACCTTAACCAAACTATTCTAAAACTGATTACACAAATACAAATGAAACCAGTTCAAATAAAACATGAATACGCCATGATAAAGTGTGGTACACAACAGGGTAGCCGAACCACCCCGGAGACAGGGGTGTACTCTAAGAATAAATGCCCTACATAAAACGGAGTGCTAGAAAATGTACGTGAGCGTTCTTAGCACCCCATATGAGGAGATCTATATAGAGGTGTTGAGTGACCTGTGAGATATTCAGACTAACTAGAAATAAGGTTGCAATAGATACATACAAGTTGGGCAATATCTCTTAAGTACGATAAAACCATAAGACAAACTACATGATTAACAAAATAGTGTATATTTACCCCGAAGACCGGCAACGTGCTTATACTTATACAGGTATTTTCCAACAGTTGTCCCGTTTGCTTCTTTGTACAATGTATTGTAAAAAAACCATCCACTTACTATACGGCATTCGTTGGTGCAATGGTGGTATATGACTGCTATACATAAATTTTTGTATTATCTACATAATAATATATACGTATTTTATTAATTTCTCTGTTTAGATATTCTCTAGGAACGATTTACAAAAAAGGTTAGACGCATATAGGCATATCAGTTGTCTAGTCCATATCTTAAAATTCTGATTAGTTAAGTCTAGATCAGATATAATTGTGCGAATGTTATTATTATTATTCGGAAATACATTGGGCTTAACATTTTCAAGTAGAAAATGCACATATTGCCTTAACTATTTATGACATTACAAATACTGGAAACTTTTAATTTGGTTTAAATAATAGTTTTTATAATACGTGTTAGACATTTGTAATGAAAATAATTATTTCATCATGTTTAAAAACCAAGATTAGTTCATAAATTTGAAAATAAAATTTGTACACCAGAAATCGTAGAATATATGGAACGTGGATTTTATAATGTGATAACATCTTTTGTACTATATTTTAACATATAAATCTTTCGGTTTTATCAACTCTATACAAATACCGAAGGCCTTGTTACAAAGACGGTTTTCTGTGGCGTAACGCTCGCAGTATCGCATTATATCATTTATAAACAAAATGTGTTAAAATAAATCGCTACGTCGCACCAGGAGCCGCAGATACGCGGTTTTAATGGCCACACACGACGCCTACATATTTTATATAGTATGTTTATTTGAGTATCATTTTTGAGATGATTCGCGTCGAGATGAAACGTTTTATCAGATAGAATAATGCTGGATAGGTCTATTTGTCACAGCGGAGGTATACACCTAGTCTTTATATCTGAGTCTATATATGCACGAGTGGTATATGCTTCCTTCTGTGTAAGTATCAAATAAATATTTATATATTTATATATATATATATATCTTTCTTTCTTGGTAAGCTACTACCACGCTTAAAGCTACCTACATTTCAAGAACTACAACCATCTAAGGGAATATTTTTTCCGTGGGAGAGCCACGCTTCGGTATGAATGGGCCGGCTCGACTGAGTGATACCACGGCCCCACAGAAAACCGGTGTGAAACAGCGCTTACGCTGTGTTTCATCCAGTGAGTGAGGAAACTGGAGGCCCATACCCCAATCCAATGCCCCCTATCCCCCTCACCATCCCCCCTCCCCCCAGGCCGCCATAGTGTGGGTCCCCATGCGCATTGTTCTTATTCGCATTGAGGATGGTGACCACCACTCTTGGATTCTGCTCATGCTTTCCATCAGGCAGGGCAGAGTCATTTTGGCAGCTTAAATATAAAAAAAAATAAAAAAAAAAATATCGTCAAATTTTAATCCATATATCTGGTTGGCTGTTAAGCTTTCACGACGAAACCACTGCATCATCTTGCTAGCCTTTATCATTCCCAAAATTATTTGGAGTCCGCTACTAGTCAAACCGGGAGCGATTGGCATCGGACCTTCGCAACCCTGAGGCTGAGCTGAATTCGAAGATTGAACTAGTTGTCAGTATATTTGAGGGCACTGACCTCTCAATAACGATTGCCAAAGATGTTCATGACAACCGGGACCGGTGGCTTAACGTGCTCTCCGAGGCACGGGCGAAAAACACCGCCATTTTTAAATATTCCAGGCTGATACTAAAAGTTTCTTGAAAGAAAAACCCAACAGCAGTCTGACTCGGGAATAGAACCCGAGACCTCTTGATGGACAGTCGCTTACGCCAGTTACTGGACCGATTTCAATAAAATTTGGCTTGAAGATATTTTGATTCTTAAGTTAGGATATAGGCAAATATTTATCACGACACATACATAAGCCAAAGGCAAAAATTCAAGTAATTATAAATTTAAATGGATATATATTACTCTTCTAAACAGATTTACGTGTATATGATATTTCGCAGAAATAGATTAGAATCAACAAAAACAACCCATAATGTCCCACTGCTGGGCTCGGGTCTCCTCTCAGGAGAGGGTTAAGGCCATACATCCCCACGCTGGCCAAGTGCGGGTTGGGGACTGGCAAGAATACGTTGTGGCTACGTAAATCTTGCCGTTGGATGTTTTTAAGCCGCCCGAAGGCCTCCAACAAAGCTTCACGACTGTTATCGTATGATAACAACCGGGACCGACTGCTTAACGTGACCTCCGAATCACGGAGACGCTCATGGTAACATGCCACTAGCGGTCACCCATCCAGGTACTGACCGCGCCACCGTTGCTTACCCTCGGTGATTGTTTCTAATCACCGAGTGCAACTGGGCTATGGGCGCCTTACGATTGCGATTAGAATCTATCTATTGAAAAAATGAGTGACAAAATATACATAAATATGAATATATCTGCATTTTATAAGCAAATTCTAAATGTGCATCACAAACTACAAATCACTAGTACAGTCCATCTAAAGGTTGCCTGGAAGAAATCGCAGTCTGCGATAAAGCCGCCCATTGTACCAATGTTTTTTTTTTGTTATTGTCTATTTAATTTTATGGTGTGCAATAAAGAGTACCTATCAATCTATACATCTATCTACATCTGCACCCAAAACCTTTACAAGTATTATATTCACTGTACTTATAGTACACTTGGTTATAAATAACTCAGAAAACCTATGGAGCTATACAAGCAGGAGAGGTTATATGGCAACACTCACTGCGTGAACTGCATACAGGTATACTCGAGCAGAAGTGCAATTCGACAAGGCAGAAAGGTTGCAGCCACTGCCTGCAACGATAGGAAATTGTGCGAAAGCTTAGATTCGCCAGCGGCCACTGTCCATCTAGAGTAACTGTAGAAAGAATAGTATGGATTTAATATTGTAATTTACTTTGGAATTAATTTATTTTATTAACATGTCATATCTTCCATATCTCTGGAAGAAACGAAAGTGTCCGATTGGTCTGAGTTGGCACGGAGTAGGAAAGAATGGCGCATTCTACATTCGGAGTCCAAGACATACTTTGGGTCGCTGAGCCAGCAAAGTAAGTAAGTATTTATTTATTTCATTAGGACGACCAACAAGGCATTTATTAATACATTGTAATTTTATCTTAATTAAGAAAAAACATGAACATTGACTTATTTACAGGTCGCCACAGTAAACACATTGTGTGAAAGACAAATACCTTATGAGATCAGTTGTCTGTTAATGAAAATTAATCGAGTTTTTGAGAATAGCAGAACCAAACAGATAGATTTCCATGATTTTTTTCATGTAGGCAACTGCTGCTGAGCAATTATTTTGTTATTTTTACGGTTATGAGTGATCTCGTCATCAAAAGTCTTTAATAACCATTTGTTGGAAATATAACTCTCCTCAGCAAGGAGGATTGAATGAACTCCTGGAGTACAAACTCCCTTCAAAGGGTGTCAAAAACTCTAGGGACTCTGGAATTACAGCTGTCTATAGACGAAGCCAGTAATTTATCGTCAAATGACCGGTCTGCCCGACTACTTTACTACACCATCCGTCAACATCTCTATCTAGTTCACTGCTGGAGTTCTCCTTAACAAAAGAGAAAAAAGAAGCAGCCCTGAAAACTACTGACAGAAATGAAAACTTATAATCATAAATTTAGAGTAGTTCTTTTTGAATATACAAATTATTGATTTGATCTGAAATTGGTCGACCTTTCTGATGTATACATTCACAGCTGACTCAAGCGCTGACACTTTAACACGTTGATGTCCACTTACATGGATTTATTCCCTATGCTAAGCTTCCTACTGAAGTTTTTACTTCAAATAAGCTAAGATTATAAATATTAGTAGGTAAGCTTATCACCAGTAACTGGTCGTATCCGTATTATCTCAACGTCATATTCAAAACACTAGAGGCGTTATTACAGGGCGGCACTCGGCACTATTGAATATCGGACAAAGAGCTCTAATTGTTCGTATACAACACTCTGCAATGCGGTCGTGGCGCTTTCATTTCGGCCCTGGCTTAAATCGATATATTCCACTGTCTTAGGCTCGAAAATACTTGGGTTTTAGATTAAGATTCGTATTAAAAGAAATTTTTGGAAAAATGGCTCCAAGGCAACTTGATTAAACCTTTCAAAATCTTTCCAGAGCAGTACTACGTATTGGAATTGCTCTAACGTAATATTTGACTGTACTGTCGGTGCTTCTGAGTAGTACTAGGTGGTGGGTTCAATTCCCGCCCAAGACAAATAGTTATATAACGAACACGAGTATAATTTATTTATAGATAATATGTATAAATTTAGAAATATATAAGTGCTAGATGACTAGTTGAGGTCTTTCCAAACACACAAGACACAGGTGTGCGCGTTCTCAGCCAAAAAGTCTCCATTCCTTCCCCTTCCCACTTTTCAGTGCACTCAAATGCCATTACTAGATAGGCTCGCTATCCTGGGCATGGATATCTGCCGAGACCTCAACCCACGCGAATACGTTGAGAGTGTCACTAAAGCGGCCTCACGGAAGCTGGGTGTTTTAAACAAGGTGAGACGGTTCTTCTCGCCCGAACATCTGTGTCTTGTCTGAACATTGAGCGGTCAAAACTTGGAATTCACTACCAGCGCACGTGATCCCACTATGATCCCGGGCCCTTTAAGCGGGGTGTAAAAAGCATCTCACCAGGCCGCCATAGTGTGGGTCACCATGCTGCATTGTACTTTTTCGCATTGAGGATGGTGACCACCACTCTTGAATTCTGCTCATGCTTTCCATCAGACAGGGCAGAGTCATTTTGGCAGTTTAAAGATAAAAAAAACACTCTGGACTCCTATTGGTCTAAGTGCGATGTTAACTATTCTGTTTTGAACTAAGCTTGGTAACTATGCTAGTTTAACTTTCATGTCAGGGAAAACACACATTTAAATAAAATCGGCACGTAGGAAGGGTTCCAAAGGGTTCATTATCTATACATTTCAAGTTGTCGTTATCAATATCGAGTAAAAACGAGAAAAAAAATCGCGTTAGTCATATGGGAGCCCCTAAAAATATTTATTTTATTTTGCTTTTTACTATTTGTTGTTATAGCGGCTACAGAAATCATTATCTCTGAAAATTTAAATTGTCTTACTATTACGGTTCATGAGCCTGGTGACAGACGGACGGACAGCTGTCTTAGTAATAGGCTCCTGTTTTACCCTTTGGGTACGGAACTCTAAATATAATATAGTTTCGGACTTTTAATATAATTAGATGTTTATCAGCAGTCTGGTTGCTATAACTGTTTCGGTGGCACAGTGGTAGCGAATGCAACTGGTACGCTTGAGTTCGCGGGTTCGATTCACAGGTTGGATTAAATATTTGTATGATCTTCAAACATTTGTTTCGGAGTTTGGGTGTTTTCTATGTATAATATGTATGTATTTATATAAAAAAAGTGTAAATGCATTTATATCAGCTGTCTAGTATCCATAACATGTTTTGGGACTAGATGGCGTTGTGTGTGAGATGCCCGCAATACTAATATCTATTCTGAGACCAGGGAGACATCGTGATCATATCAAGATGTCTCGTATTTATTCTCTCATTGTTCTCATATTTAATTTCATATCCACACTAATTACTTTATTTTTAATATTAACACTAGATTAAGTCATTCCGTAACTAACAAAACATGGATGTAAAATAAGTCCGAAATAAATAATTTGAATTGAAAATTGAAAATATCCAGTCTTCAACAGTCCACTGCCAGGTCATAGGTCTGTCTTTAGAAAGGAGGTATTGGCCCACTATACCACGCTGGTCGCCCTAACTGTGGCTGTAGATGGATTGGATGGGTTTTATTTATTTATTCTTATTTTTATTTAAAAACTTTATGCACTAAACCTGTACATCGGGGTACTTAATACCCATGGCATTCTCTTCCAGTCAACCTTCGGGTGGTGTAGAAATGTTGTGAGATAGGGGCACAGAGGTTTAATATTACACTAATATAACACTACATACAAATCACGAATACAAATACAAACATACATATATTATAGGTACTTACATATATACATACACATATACATCACATATATACACTATGAATATAGGAATATGGGGTGTGTTATGGATGAGATAGTTCTGCCAGTTACCCTTGATCCATTTTGGGATTCCTAATAAACAGTCTTCCCGCAGACAGTGCCCGTTTCAGTGCGGGCAGGCGCTGGGAAGGGTCCGGATGTGTTAATAACATCAGTTCCCGGATCTTTTTCAGGCGCAGAGTGGCACACAGTAAGGTTTTATTCAGTCCGATCCTGAAACACCGCCCCGCAAATTCCGATGATGTGACGGCCCTTGGGGGTTTCGACACTTATTTCAAGTGTTTTTTTCTTCAGGTAGAGTTTGAGGTTAATATTATTACTGTAGTTAAACTCTTCTTCTAAAGTAATCATATTTAATAGACGAAGCTAAAGTAACAAGTTAGACGAACTATCGCCCAATGTCCGCGCTCTACAAAGAAGTTAGCCACACATCACTTAGCATAATAGTGAGATCAAACGACCATAGACCGTGTAAACAATAGAATGGGCAAACTTCAAATTTACTTATTTCTAACTACGTACCCCGTCTGATTTAGTTTTGTCAAAAGATTTTGTCCTGTCACAGTTTAATAAAAAAAAACTTTTTACCATTTTTCTTGCAGTATTTTAAGGTTTTTCGTTCTATATGATTCTTCCTTGCGCCTTAACAAAAATATTAAAATAATAACAAATTTATAAAATAGTTCTCAGGTTTTGCGCATTGTAACACATTGGTGATTAATTAATATAAATACAGATTCTTTACTTATAAATAATTATTTGCAGATCATGCATCTCACTGCTGGACCGATACTAACCAAACATAGCTAAGAACTACCGCAAGGGAACTGTCTATCAAATAAAAAAAACACACACGCACAACACATAGACAGATACACACACACACACAGAGAGAGAGAGAGACAGACAGACATCGATGTTAAACTTATAACACCCTCTTTTTGCATCGGGCTTAAAATTAATATACAACAAGTACATTTTTTGTAAAATGTAGACAACAGCAAGAAAAGTTAACGAAAAACAAGAAACTTATATACTTATGAGACCAAAAGACTTCATTAGATATTCCTATATTAAAGTAAAAATTTAAGGAAAGTAACATAATTAAAAGCCGTAAAATTACGAAACAAATTTAAATTGAAAATAAATAAAAAAACTTCCCACATTTTCAGAAGTCGGTAACCTACATACATTAAGTAATTTAAATATGTAACTTCTATAATTTCTCTGAATTACGCTTTCATGTGAGGATATAATCAATATTTTACTATAATCAATCATTGGCGGTACGGCAATTTGTATAAGATATAATTTTTTGTAAAATTAAAAACATTTATTTCAATTCTATACTATAAAGAGTCTACACCAAAGCCCGGGGCGATATTTCTCACAGAGGTCTGCTCAAAGGCGATACATGGCAGCACATAGCTAAAGCTCAAAGTTATCTATTCGCTCAGTTTCACAATAGCCACTATACTTCTATATATATTTAGTATGTACATATAGTTCGTATGTACGAAGATCAAAGTATTATGATTTGACGGCCCTGTGCTTGGCAGTTCGTGTATTAATTATTATAAATTTATTAAAGGGTCGACGTATATTTATTCAATTCATGCTTTTAAGTCTTGAATTAAATTAGTTTCTTTTTCGTAACTTAACTTTCATAAACGTATTTTAAATATTAAGTTTGAAATTAAATTAGATTTAGAAGTAAGCACAACCTATTTTAATTCGAACACCAAACCCTATTATTCCCATATTAAAATAATATTAAAATACTAGCAAGTAAAAAAAACAACAAAATATTCACAATATTTTCAATTTCTAGCTACATTTGTGCTACAAAAAATTTCTCCACATCATCGCATACTGGTAGCGTTCCCAAATGGCTGGCAGTATTGCCACGTTGAACGGCAATGCTTAATTCTCTAGAAAAAGACCGGTCTTCTGGTCACGAGAAGCGTCCAATGGTATTAGTCCAAAGATACAGCAGACGAAAAAATATTCTACAAATGGTACATATTTAATCTAATAATTTCAAACAAGAAATTCTTTACAATATAATCGAAATCAATTAGGGGTTTCGGGGGCGATAAATCGATGTAGGTACTTTAGAAAATTTACAAAAGAAACCGGTCATCCAGGTTCTCTATACTTATACATATTATTATACCTACTTAGTTTAATAGAAACAGCCTTAGGCCTATGATAGACCACCGAACAACAAACTTATAGATTTCATAGGAAATCGCTACGACTTGTAAAAGTACCAATTTCACGAATCAACTGTAAAATCGATAGAGCATAGCCAATCGATGATTTGTAGGGCATAAAGGCTTATGCGAGTAAAATAATGATTCAAATAATGATATATTTTGAAGTAATGATTGTATGTGGGTGAAGTTATTACCGTGAGAAATCACATCCTTCAGGCGTTTTTGTGGTATTGAGGAATGCGTGTGCGCAATGCAATGTTTTATATTCTCATAAATATGTAAACCTACTTATACACCACACCTTCTACGAAGAGTTGAACAACAAGGAAAATGTTTAAAAAACTATAAAAAAATACTTATAACGAATTTATTGATACCTTATTCATAAAAAGCGGTTGAGTGGAGACCGCGCCTCGGTAAAAGTAGTGTAGGACGTCCACAGGCCAAGTGGAGTAATGATTTGCGCACGACGGCTGGCAGTAGCTGAATGCGAGAAGCCCAGGATCGAACTAATTGACGTGCAATTGGAGAGGACTATGTCCAGCAGTGGACTGCGATATGCTGATGATGAAAAATCGGTTCAGCAATTTAGACGCTTCGGTGGAACATACAATCTTGAATAGACTGCCAAAAATATTACCCTTCGTCTTCGGATGTCAATAAAAATACATACAGTGGAACATAGAACTTCATTTTTTTAAAAGTTGGTTAAAAATATACACTTTGTTTATTAGTCCCTATATAATGCGCAATATATTCCAAAATCACCAGTTTTAAACTTTTAACATCCTCATCATCAGCCTATGATAGTACGTTGCTGGAAATGGATTGAGTTTTTTTTTTTAATTTTATGTTGTATATAAAGCTACAACCTTCCTACCTATATAACCTCCTTTCTGCGGAGAGGCCTATGTCCAACAGTTGAATATAAAAACAATAGATAAATTTAGGTCGGCAACGCACTTGTGACGCCTCCTGGGTTGCGAGTGTCCGGCGGCGGTTATAGCTTACCATCAGGTGATATGCCTGCTCGTTAGCCTCTTATTCCATAAAAATATATTAACTTTCAAATGAGAAATTTTCTTATTCAAGCTTGTTATCCTATTTTCTAACTCATGGAGGGTTTCCCAACACCTGTTGAAGAATTCTGAATAAATTATTAACTAAACTGACCACGTACTATCAATAAACAAACCACTTTACTCAAAGTTTCAAAGTTCAAGAAGGTACTTATAAGGGAACCTCACTTTGTTCAAGGTCAAGGACATAATTTATGTAGGTTAGAGGTTAGTATCGAGTGATTGGGTCGGGGCGTGTAAAGTCAATTTATTGGGTATAGCGGTTGAAGGGTTAACATTTGATGGGAAAGGCTTCAACAGTAGATAAGGAATGTTTTGAACACTTGAGGTCTTTGTGTAATTGATGGCTCTCGGTTGGTCATTCTTATATATAAAATTCTCGTGTCACAATGTTAGTAACCTTACTCCTCCGAAACGGTTTTACTGATTTTTACCAAATTTTATATGCATATTCAGTAGGTCTGAGAATCGGCTACTATCTATTTTTCACACCCCTAAGTGATAAGGGTGACCTAAAACAATTGTTTTAAATTTTTGGACAAAACTTATTGTTTTTATTTTTCTAAAATGTGTCATTAAAAAATACATACAACCCTAAATTTTTACCCTTTTATCACCAACCCCTATTTTTTAATAGCCATTTTAGTAATTTAATAATTTTTCATTCATAATTTATATGGCAAAACAACGTTTGCCGGGTCAGCTAGTTTGTTTATAATAGTTTGTTTAGTGGTAAGCTGTTTATAGGTGATTTTACTCATTATTTGTTAATCTCCCGTTTCCCATGGAAATTAAAAGCCCAAAGTAACTAGTGTTGGGAATACGATATTCCTTCATTTTGCAAAAAGTATTGCTAAGCTGAATTTAAAAAGAGCTCAGTTTTTTTTATTATACCATATCCGTACTAATATTATAAATTTGAAAGCAGCTTTGTCTGTTAGTCTTTCATTTTCCAAAAAAATTTTTTGTATTTGTATTTGTATTTATTCTTTATTGTACACATTAAAAATACAAGCATGAACAAAATACAAGGAAGTGTCATGTACAAAAGGCGTGCTTAACCCAACATTGAGTTTTCTGCCAGCAAAACCTGAGTGAACAGAGGATAGTGCAGAAATGTAAGGGCATAAATTTTTACAAGAAGATACTTTAATGCAAGCGCTCATTGCCCAGTTGCCCTTGGGGAAACAATCATCGAGATTTACCAACGACATTGCAGTCAGTACTTGGATGGGTGATCGCTAGAGAAAATTACGAAGCCACAATGTGTTGCCAGTTCCCAGCCCGCACTCGCCCAGCGTAGGGACGTATGGCCTTAACCCTCACAGCTTCACCCTTAAGATTAGACCCGAGCCCAGGCGGTGGGATATTATTAGTTGTTGAAGATACTTTGATTCTTGAGGAAAGACATAGCGAAGAAGCGGGTAAAAGTTAGTGAATTATACATATATCCGTACTTACAGTAGTGTAAGGATTGACAGAATGAAGTTCAAGTGGTGTTATGCAATTTCGAAATAAATAAATAAATATGTTCAGACATTTTAACACACAACGCCATCTAGTCCCAAACTAAGCAGAGCTTGTACTATGAGTGCTAGATAGCTGATATCAATACTTATATACTTTTTTTTCTAAATACATACATATTATACATAGAAAACACCCAAAATCCGAAACAAATATTTGCAGATCATACAAACATTTGGTCCGACTCAGGAATCGAACCCGAGACCTCTTGCACAGCAGTCGCATTCGCTGCCACTGCGCCACAGAAATACCCACGCAGTTATAAGTTTCTACGATGGTACTAGATTTAATTAAATAAAATAATTATTAATAACTTTGTATCATCGCATTCTTTTGACAGTTACAAACGTTGCTTAAAACAATTCCTCTGAATAAAAGTAAGCCATTTACAAGCTCAAGACTATAGAATATACATCTTAACGCTACTTTTTTTTAAACAAGACAGTTCCAGTGTGTGCATCACATCCTGTGTGGCGAGAGACTTTCAAAACATACCTTAAACGAATACAAAAAACAACAAAACTCAGAACAAGAAATTGTGGATTACGCAAGTTTTGTCCCATGTGGTATTTATACCCACATCACTTGGCGTAGTAGAAAACCACCAGGTCATCCGTAGAGTCGTTATATATCCTAACAGAAAGACGTAAACCTCTTCACTATTAATTCAAAATCCTTTCTTTAAAAAGACAAATCTCTTCTATATTAAAAGGTCACAAGTCATCCTAACTTTGCCTAACCTTTAGCCCATAAAAGTCTCGTAATACAAAAAGCCCGGTGCACAGTTCACACCTGTTAAGCTATCAATATCGGGCTTCCGAAACGGGACGTCGAACGGCCCGCCGCTGCTGAAAAACGATAAGTCGATATAGGGTTGCCTCCGTGTCAAACAATTTAATGAATTACTTTTTATTAATTTATAAAAACTTTTCGTAAATATTGTAATGATTCAGTGGCTTTTTTCAAACAAAAATATATTTTTAACCGACTTCGAAAAAGGAGGAGGTTCTCAATTAGACTTTATTTTTTATATTTGTTATCTCAGAACTTTCGACTGAATGAACCGATTTTGATGATTCTTTTTTGTTTCCGATGGTGCTTTGAGTGTGGTCCTATTTCAATTTGGTGTACTTCCTGAAGTCGGCTTTTTTGTTAAAACTTTTGTTAATGTAATGGTGAATTAAAAAAAGCTGTTAACTTAAAATTACATGAAGACACTTCAATTTTCCACAGTTACTATCAAAACAAACATCCAAGTGAAATTCGTCCCGAAAACAATCTGCAAATTGAATCAAAGATATTTTTAAGTCGGGTTTTTTTGTCAAAATTATGAAAGACAAATAAGCTTATGGGAAGCTGTTAGGAAGCAACTGTTGCCACCCTTAGATAATCATTATGTTATAGTCATAGGCCTCCCACAAGCTCACAGATCATCATTATCTTATAGTCATAGGCCTCCCACAAGATTCTCAACACGTCATGTACAGCCCGCATCCAACGGCTGCCCGCGACCTTCACCAGGTCGTCCAACCATCCATCTTGTGGAAGGCATAGCAACGCTCGTCTTCCGATACGCGGTGTCCGCTCAAGAATTATATGGCCAAATTGGCTATCGTGATTCTGTGAGCGATTTGCCAAGGCCACAAACACTTAAATTAAGTAATTTAAGCCCTAGAGTGGTCTATATCCAGCTGTGAACTCTAATAGGCTGATGATGATTAAAGAACTCACAAAAATTAACATTATTATATTGAAAGATGAGATAGTGTAGTGCTACGACAAGTCATATTCAGGCATAATGGAGTATTGGACATAAGCGAAGTTCACAAAAAAATTACAGTGTCTTTACAATGCCCTTAACTAAAATTTTAGTATTATTGACTATGACTAATAATTTTGAAAATTTTATCGGATACGGTCGTAACCATTTTTTTTTATTTTTTTTACGTATGCCACTTTATTAATATGAATTTACATTAATAAAATCTCGAAGTATTAAAACCAATCAAACTGCCAACCCTATTCCTGAAGCCGATACTACCTGTTGCGTTGAACATTCGATACCCTTCAATGGGCCGTTAAACAAGGATATCATCATACAGCCGGACCAGTGTGGAAATGAGACAGAAGACAAGTGTGAGGGGCCCACTTGAGCCCACACGTTCCGATGGTTTTAGCGGACCTATAAATATATGTTCGAACTTTGGTGTCGATTAAGTGCTTGGAAAGTTACTCTACTTGGAAGTTTTGAAGATGATTTGTACAGTTTGTAAATGGAATAAATATATGTTTGCTATATTTATAGGTACAATTTATCTACTTTTTTGTGAAACAAAACACTTGACGTAAGACGTAATTAACAACTACAATAACTAGACCAAAATAATAGGGACTACACGGAAAGCACCAGCACTTAAATAAAAGAAAATAATGAAAATCGATTCACCAAGACGAAAGATCTGAGTAAAAATAACAAAAAATACAGTCGAAATGAGAACCTCCTGCTTTATTGAAGTCGAAAACAAAATATAATTTTATAATAGCTCGTAAGGTTAATTTCATGTTCTTCGCTTCACTCTTGGCAGAGCGGTCGTGTTCACGTAGAGTTGTCTACACTGATGGCAGAGGCGGACAAAGCCCCAAAGTAATAAAAAAAGGGTAGTGTAGTAGAAATAACAAATGAACATGCTTGTCACAAAATTGTTTGTCTAGGCTAGGAATCGAACTCTACACTTTGTGGCCTTACATTCTGGATCACTAACCTTTAGCCGAAAAAGTCAGTGGTGTGAAACATTGTAAATTATATTTTTTTTACTATGAATTTAAACTTTTATACCCCAGTGGTAACAAAAAGATGTTGTAGAGCCACTTTTATAATGTTCGCTCATCGGAAAACCATCCCGTAACGTAGCGCCGTAAAAAAAGAAATCCTATCGATGTCGGCGTCCCGTCCCGGGACACCCCGGGACCGCATTGAACCAGGTTCGCATTTGCATATCGACAAGTGATTTTAAATTCACCTCACTGTTCTCGTAATTGATACTGGGGTAAATTCACGTGCTTTTTTTAGTGATTTTCCAGGGTTTTGTTGCTCTATATATGTTTGAGAATTAGTGTTCGCTGGTTGTCTATCTATATCATGTGTTTGAGTGACTTTTTAAGTGGCTAACGTCATTGTTAGCTGTCTGGCATGAACGTTCTTTGGTAATCTTTTAACAGCCTCGATGGCGCAGTGGAAGCGTATGTGACTGCTGTGCTTAAGATTTTGGATTCGATTCACGGGTCGGAAATGTTTGCAAATAATTGTTTCGGTGTTTGGTTTTTCTATACATACTATGTATGTATTTACAAAAAAATTATGTGTATTTATATTAGATATCTAATATCTACAGTACAAGCTCTGCTTAGTTTGAGACTAGATGAAGCTGTGTTAGTTGTTCGATTTTTTTAATATTATTATTTATCATCTATTGGAGAAAGAGCCAGCTCGATGGGATTATTGACACGGCCTCAAAGCAAGCCTGTTTAAAGCAATTATTTATTACTAGTGAAAGGTAGTAAAACTGATTTCAACATGAACGGCCCGGCTCAACCAGGGCGATACTACCCTCTCACAGAAGACCAACATAAAATGACAGCATTCGTGCTGTAAGAAAGAAAGAAAGAAAGTTATTTATTCTGCCATACTGTCGTGTGTTGCTGGACCTCTGCCCTATGTTGCAGTAGCATCACTAGGCCGTCATTGTTTTCTTTACGGGATATGGGGCAAACGAGAAGACGGATTGCCTGATGGTAAGCGATTACCGCCGCCCATGGACACTAGCAACACCAGAAGCGTCACACGTGCTTGCCGGCCTTTAGAAGATGGGGAGGGGGATGGAATAGGAGTTGCGGTTAGGCCTACGGTATCCTCACTCACTCGGTGAAACATAGCGCATGCGCTGTTTCACACCGGTTTTCAGTGAGGCCGTTATATCACTCTGGTCGAGCCGGCCCACTTGTGCCGAAGTATGATTCTCCCTCGAGTGTGTCACAAGGCACAAACAAAATAAGTATAAATCACTCTCCTAAAACTTAGTTGTATGTGGTATTATATTTCTGCTTAGAACCAGGATGACCGAGCTGTTTCTCGATTTTTTTCGGTAAATTGTCCAATAATAATTCCTAGCTAGTTTTTTTATAGAATAGGCTACAAACGAGCAGACATATCGCCTGATGGTAAGCGATTACCGCCGTCCATGGACACCCGCAACACCAGAGGCGTTACAAGTGCGTTGCCGGCCTTGAGGGATCCTAACTCACTCGGTGAAACACAGCGGAGGCGCTGTTTCACACTGGTTTTCTGTGAGGCCGTTGTATCACTCCGGTCGAGCCGGCCCATGCATGCCTAAGTGTGGCTCTCTGACGCCTCTAGATCGATTTGTATATTTTATAAATTCATATTATTACAGCAAAATGGTACCCATTTCTACATTTAATTAAATAATTAAACATTTTTTTATTTTAAATATGCAGCTGAAAAGCTAAGAATAAGCTAAGCCGTGGGAGAGCCACGCTTCGGCATGCATGGGCCGGCTCGTCCGGAGTGATACCACGGCCTCACAGAAAACCGCTGTGAAACAGCGACTGCGCTGTGTTTCACTGAGTGAGTGAGGATACCGGAGGCCCATAATCCAACCCTTCCTCTAATCCCCCTTCCCATCTCCCAAGGGCGGCAACGCACTTGTGACGCCCCTGGTGTTGCGGGTGTCCATGGGCGGCTCGTTTGCCCCCAATAACATAAAAAAATGATTTCTCACAGAAACTAATTTGCTACGGTGTAACAGTACACTATCGTTAGAATTTTATAAACCACAGTTCAAACATAGCTGTCGCTTCAAGGAGCGTTCACAAAAAAAACCGCGGCCGACCGAAAATTAAATAATGAAAAAATATAGCCCCCACTTCCCTTGTACAGATGAAATTTGATTAAAAAATCACGATTATTACACGACCACCCCATCGCGGAATTTTAACTCACCCTTTACATACCGAAATCGAAATAATCAGTGACTTTGGACTTTATTACGTATGCCTAGAGGTGATTATTCCTGGACAAACCGTAAATTTATCGATGTATATTTCAAACAGTCGATTCCCCCCTTCCCCCCATCCTTCAGTCGGTACCCCCTTTTCAATAATTTTTCATCGTTTTGATCCACTCTCTTTGTGGTTGTACTCTTTATACTTAGATTAACAAACTTTTTTTAAATTAAAATCGCCGTAACAAATATCGGCTTTGTTCGGAGAATAGGTTTTTTTTAATTTCGTGGACCTAAAATTTGAATTGGTATTTTCGTATAATAATATCAAAATTAGCTGTTATATCTCTATTAAAAAGTACAATATAAAATCTTTTAACTTTGTTTAATTTTTTTCTGTTGTTCTGTTGTCTTTTCAATATTACAGGAGAGAAAAATATGGCAAAGTCAGTAATAAAAATGTGCTATAATAATTTGTGTAGGTACATAAACTAATGTATACGTCACCGTAAGATTATAATCTACTTAGCGAAATTGTAAACTGCTGAAAGATTGTCAACTGTGACATACTTGTGGCGACTTCCACATACAACGCAACAACAAGAAACACACTACATAACCATCTACAGAAGATACGTTGAACTACGGAGTAACTAAGGAAACTAAGAAACTACCAATCCTAAATCGTGCAATAGAAGTTCTCGCGCCGATTAACATATATACAACATCCCAACGTTAACCGTTGGGCAGTGGCCCGCCAGGCATGATCACCTCGCCTGGTCGGAGGATCCTCCTTTTGTGTTGGAGGGACATGACACCCGTTCCTCATTTCATAACGTTCATAACGTAATTTTATTTTAATATATCGATTATAATGTATCGAAGTAAAACCGATAAATCATTGTGTCTGTAAATAAATAAATAAATATTTCGGAAATCTTACACTCAACACCATCTAGGCCCAAGGTAAGTAGAGCTTGTGTTACGGGTACTAGACAACTGATATAAATACATTTTTTTTGTAAATACATACATATATATATATATATATATANAAATAATATACATAGAAAAGATCCGAACTCCGAAACTCAGTCAGTCTGCTACCAAAGGTTGTTCGTAATTGTTGGTAAGACTTCTATCGTCATTAGCTTCTTCGGAATCCAATGTGTATGTAGGTAAACTGTTTATTACACAAAAAATACACTAGCAGTATATACTATTATTTACAAACAATTAATATCCAATTACCACAAACTATAAATACTTTAAACCAATAGACAAACATCACAATATTAAAAATTGAAAATCAAATTAAAAACAAACAAAAACCCTCCATTCCGCATGCTCTACCAATTACAAATTCATAAGTCATCTCATTCACTCCTCGTTCATCTAGTTCATTCATCATTCACTCATGAATATGCTTCAGTGATTGAATACGTAGTCCTGATCATCATTAGTAATCAGAGATCAAAGGGTTAGGGACAATTGCGAGTATTGTCACAGGAAGGGAGAATACGGTTTTAAGTGGTGTTGCACCTACTAATAGTATGAGAGGCAAATTTATAATATTTTTGTTGAACTATTAAAAAAATAAGTTTCTAATTTAATTCTTCACCAGCCAGTTTTGCAGCGTGGTGTAGAAGGCCAAAATCTCCTTTCAAAGTAAAGGCTAGTCCCCTGACCGTGAGGGACTATCGGTAGACATGAAGACCTACGAGTAAAGTGTCATCACAAATCTTCTCCCAAAAGTAGTCATACCATGGACGAGATATTGAAAACTATGTAGGTATGTTATAAAGTTAATGAGTATAATAATGGCAACTCCATTTATCTCATAAACGACTGTCTGCTTTAAAAGTATAATTGATAAACTCTTAACTATTTAAAAAAATATTCTGCCGATACTCTGTACCGATCTCAAACATAAATTTAATGAATAAATATCATCCAAACAGAATTTAAACTGACGACCTCCAACTTAACAGTTAGGGTAACTAACCACTTCACCAACATTCCAATCATTATAATTTAAAAATAACAAGCAAATGGGTATCACAAAACACAAGCCTAACAAATAACAAGGGTTGACAATAGTCACATAACGGCATATTAGTCCCATTCGAAGCCACTTTCAAAGATCAAAGAATCATATCGGGATTACAATGCATGCATGCATATGCATCGCATGGAATATGGATGAGACAGACACAGGTTGAATGCAGCTTTGGGAAAAAAACAAATCGTATTTTTGCCAGTGTTGTTCGCGGTGAGATTGGTTCGTGAATTTAGTAGGAAAAGAAATTTGAGTTGTTTTGGTGGTGAGTTGTGTGTATTGTTTAGTTTTGTATAACTTTAGTTGTACTTGAGTTGATTGTAATATCGCGATATATTGGTCATCGCGGTAAAGTGTAGCGGGATTCCTTAAGAATAAAATTTCCTTCAAATCGGTAGACAGATTTACTTTCGAATTTATAATATCAGATATCAATATCTAATGTTATTATCCAGAAACACTAAAGAGGTAATAGTTTGTAACCTTTTTTATAGTTCACTGCTGTCCAGTAACCCAATGGTAATTGACTGAAATGGTGATCGTGGCTAAGACAAAAGAGTAGTTTAAAAGTAGCTAGCTATAACTAGGTAAGTTTCACAAGTATTTTGGCGCCATTTGAGTCTTACGTGGGATTACTGAAATCATCATCATCATCATCAACATCATCAGCCTATCGCAGTCCACTGTTGGACATAAGCTTCTCCAATTTCATTCCACTTAGTTCGATCTATAGCTTCCCGCATCCAGCTCCTGCCAGCCGTCTTGCGCAAATCATCGCTCTACCTGGCCTGTGGACGTTCTACACTACGTTTGCCGAGACGCGGTCTCCACTCAAGGTCTCGTTTACTCCAATGGTTGTCGGTTCTTCGGCAAATGTGGCCAGCCCACTGCCACTTCAGCTCGCTAATCCTGTGGGCTATGTCGATGACCCTGGTTCTTTGTCGGATCACCTCGTTTCTGATGCGATCCCTTAGAGAAATGCCGAGCATAGCCCTCTCCATAGCATGCTGAGCGACTTTGAACTTTTTAGTGGTATGCAACCAGAAAATCAGCCCTCACGTTACTTGCTGGATGCTATCGAATGCTGTAGAGTAGCCGACCGATGCTTTCGATTAGTTCGAGAGCATTGGTCAAGATTCGACTCTCCTTTCCTGTGCTTAGTTATAAACTGGTACCCGTTAGCATCCCTACCACTATAATCCGGAATCCTTTAATCACGGCGTGAAAAAGCATCTCACTTGGGTGCCATATTGTGGATCGCCATGATGCATTGACCACATTCGCTCTTATGTGAGAAGCGGTTTCCTGTAAAGCCTAAATATCACTCCGGTGAAGCTGACCCATTTCTGCCTTAGTTTTCATGCCTTAGCATGTTCTAGGCAAGAATGGGCTTGTAAAATACTGGTAACTAATATTAAAAATAATAAACACAAATGTAAACACACCATTACCTATCTACAATAATAAGAACATTTAACTGTTCATAAATAACATTACGGAGTGGAATTGCCTAAAGCAGCGCCTGTTATCTGCCATCACACAACAATATGACAATATGGCCGCTTCTATAGAATAAGGTATAAAACGTAATCATATCCCGAACGATGAGTGACGAAACTGGTATGAGTAATGGCCGCCATTTAGGGTTCTATAAGAAAATAAACAATCCAACTTTTTTTAAATAGATCGGATGATCAAAATTTTGTTTTCTGTTATTATGATCATTATAATGTAACATAAACATCTGCAAGTACTTAACATAACACAAAAAAATTTATACAACTCGCACACACACACACACACACACGCATACACACACACACACACACACACACACACGCACACGCACACGCACACGCAAACGCACCGGCACACGCACACGCACACGCTCACGCGTACACACATACACACACGAACAACCACAACTAAATTTACTCAACAACATACGGTCCACTTATGTTCTTATTTTGGTATACAGTCATATGTGTACAGAAAGAGTGTAATTGTAATTCAGATCCATATATATGACTGAAAGCTGCCACCTAAAACACGAGTATCTGCCTAGTTTGGGAGATAGTATCAGTATCTAAAGTACAATACATTTACTTATATCTAATTATAAAGCAACCTGTAATTATAAAACTATGCATAATACAGATTATTATTATTACTGTCAAATTCAAAACCAAACATTTTGTAATCATATTTATAATAAAATTATACATCATATATAAACGCCACTAGGTAAAATGTATTGATATGTAAACCTTTGGAACTTTATATTGTCATCTGTAGTGCTAAGAAGATAGTGTAGTTAATTAAAAATTAAGATTTCTTTCTAGAAACGAAAAACTATTTCTTAAACAAAGGCTGACAACAGGCTTAAAACTTTTGAATCACTGGCGTTTATGAGCGGTGGTAGGCACTTCCCACTTTATTAGGTAGGGTGAAAAAATATATATACTTGAATCCTTGGAGAAACCCACATTCAAATAGATCTAAATTACAAGGAGTATATTGTAAACAAAACGATACGTTAGCTTCTAGCTTACATCAACAACAACACATGGATAAGATTGAAAGATAATATATGCTTGAAAACAGGCCAATGTTTGACCAGACCAAAAAACACTAAAGTGCTAGCAAATCGTAACAGACATAGCACATAGCATGTCTAACGTAGAAACCATAGATTTGACTGTAGCCGCATTTTACAAATCTCATGTTTTCAATTTCGTTGAAACAGATCACTAAGCTTGCTTTAAATTAATGTACAGAACCCCTTAAATAAAATCCAGTGCTACCTTTATTAAAACATTGAAACAAACACCAATTACATGTTCTCTTTTAGTTCATAATCTTGATCTGTTATATTGTCCGAGCCACGTTTGATGGCCTTAACATGGTTATTGTCAATTTTATGGTGAAATATACTGGTTAAATCTAAGAATATCACTCGACATGATTTTTTTATATTTTTAACGACATGCAATGAGTTTAAATAGTCTATGCGGCTCGCAAGTATGTCGTTAATCATGGTCAATAGCAGGCTAAGTGTTATTTTATATGATCTTCTCCTTTTTTTTTTGGTTGAAAATCCCCTCGGATACCACCGACGGTGGTTATGTCGGACTCGAACCGACTAAAAACCGCACACCATCTCGGGTGCTAGAAGCCGAGGAACCAGGTGTACCCTCGGAAGGAGATCCCTGGAATCCCGCCGTACCTCGGGCCACCCACTGTTTGTAGGTGGCCTCCTCCTGCTTGGGAACCCATATATTCCCGTTACTATCCCTATAGGCGCGCACGCTCCGCAGCGTACGCGCAGTATATGATCTTCTCCTAGCCTCATTACGGCCACGGCGGCCAGTTTCAACGGAAACCAGGCAACTACGCAGGCAATATCTACCACAGGTGCACACTTTGTTCCCTCTCTTTCATAATTTGCTGGGACGGTGAACCGACACGAACGAGTAGAGATTAGGCGCCGGACCGACGAGCTGTTATTAAGTATATCTATGATCAGAAAAACTTAATAACACTTTTAGATCGACCCGGGATAAATAAACTTCAACACTGTAACGTGATCGACACTCGGTGATTAGAAACAAACGCAAGCAGCACTGTGTTTCACCAAGTGGATGGGGATACCGGAGGTCCACACCCCAAACCCTCCCCCCATCTCCCAAAGGCCGGTAACACTCTTGTGACGCATCTGGTGTTGCGGGTGTTCATGGGCGGTGGTAATCGCTTTCTATAAGGCGATACGTCTGTACGTTTGCCCCCTATTCCATAAAAATATATATGTATTATCGCAAAACCCATCATATTAAATGCCATATTCACCAAAAGCCGTTAAAATATATTCCCACACACTTCAACTTCCATAATCTCATTTACACCATCGATTATAATATAAATCGGCAAATTTAAATGCCACCCTCCTACTGAATATGACGAACGCCGTACAAGGCAATAAACGGTATTCATAAAGTCAGTAATGCGTTGTCGATATAAAGTACCGCATAAAATATTTTTTTTAATGCTAAGTTGCCCCGTCGCGATGAAATGCTTCCGTTGCTTTTGATAAAGAATACAAACTTTTAAAATATCTGTTGAGTTGAAAAACCAACAATGTTGGTTTTACAACCATGTTTTAAATTTAAATACTCTAGAAATATATTTACACATCGGTTTAACTGTTATTTTCATTGTTGGTAAAAAGAGAATTCTTTTAACCCGACTGCGAAAGAAGGAGGGTTATGTTTGACATCGATGTTGTAGCTCTGAAACGGATGGACTGATTACGATGCGTTTTTTTTTCTTTTGAAAACCGGTTATGCGGTGGTTCTTAGCAATGTTTAGTTAATATCGGCCCAGCAGGGATTTTTTAAATTTTAGTAATTTTATTTAAATAATTCATGACAAATATTATCTCTACTCCATTCTCAAGGCTGGCGTATTTTCCAGAACGTACGGAAACGGATATTGCAGCGGAGCCGATGTCTCTGTCGTTCCATTTGTCACGCTGCCCGTTTGATACAACAAAGATACAACAAAGAGAGCGACACAAAGAAGTGTGAAGGATTGCAGGCCGACCCTTTGCATACGTTGAGTCAAAAAAAAAAAAAATATCTATATTGTCTATGGCAGCATTGACTGATTTTTCATTTGGTTTTTGTCAGGTACAATGTTGTGAATCTATTTCACAGTTTCTGACGATTAATATTGAAGAGTTTTTTTATTTTTTCGGCTGTCTTGCGATACTAAACTATTTTTTATTAAGTCATAAATAAATAATTCCCGTTCTAGTAGTATAGTGCTCGTTGTTTACAATATATGCAGCCTATGTCCAATAATAGTCATTTTTAAAGACTTAGTTGATGATATAATATAAACTTTGAGTATAGATCACGC
The DNA here is from genome assembly GCA_003709505.1 of Hyphantria cunea. Taxonomy (NCBI): domain Eukaryota; kingdom Metazoa; phylum Arthropoda; class Insecta; order Lepidoptera; family Erebidae; genus Hyphantria; species Hyphantria cunea. The sequence continues at coordinate 540,879 of PKRV01002124.1, forward strand.
TACAGCCGTTAAGAGATAAGCAGCAATCATACGATTCCATAATAACTGATATTTTCCTAGCCGATTACGGCCACGGAAGCCAGTCTCAAGGGAGACCTGCCAACTACGCAGAATTTTTATAGTTAACAAGTGTGAGCGCAAACACAGGTGCACTCTCTGTTCCCTCACTGTCATAATCCGATAGGACGGTCAACTGACATTGTCGAGAAGAGGTTAGACGTAGGATCGACAGCTTAACGCGTTCTCTGAGGCACGGGGGTTCAGACCCCAACTTCCAAAATCCCAGCAAATGGAAAAAAAAAAAAATAACTCAATAACATTTTTGACCCGGCTCAGAATCCAAACCCGAGACCTATTGATCGGGAGTGGCATACTTCAACCGCTAGACCAACGAGGCAAATAATAACTACAATTTCATTAAAATGTGGCCTATTCATTAGATTTCAGTTGTTATTTCTTCTACAACATTTTCTTGTATAAGTACTAACATCAGAAAGATTTACCGCTGTTGTTTATCTTTCGCGGAAACTTTCTAAAACATTACAAAACACAGAATCCCTAAACGGCACACATAAAAATCGAAAATCTCGCGACTTACCCGTTAAGTTATGGCGAATGAATATAAATGCCTTCAAATACTGCGATATGCCTGAATCGGCTGAAATATGTTTACAATAACGGCAAAGATATACAACCACTTAGGGGATGAACGAAGGGTGAAATATTCTCTTGTTCATTGTTCGGGAGATGTTGAAGATCTGATGTTTTGATGTTCGAGTTTTTTTGCAAGTTGCGCGGGTTTAATCTCTACTCTAACACTTTGGTAATAAAGATCTATTTTAAACAGCTTTTATATAGCTTGCTAAGTATTATACTTGGTAATTCAAGGAAAACTAGCTAGCGCATACCTTTTTGTTTGTTTGAAATCCGTGACACACAACCTGTCACCTCTATTTAACCACCTTATATATAATGCAATGTATATTACATATTAATTTGAATGAATATAGTACAAGTTCTATAATACTTGTGACAAAATGTAGCCTATCTTCGTCTGTGTCGTCTAGTATTTTATTATAATTCATCTCAATTCTGCCTCGCAATTTATAAACGAAGTAGAACATGTGAACGGTACCGTACTTATTGCGTTATGAATTGCGCGGCAGAATTATATCGGTAGTTTTAACTTTTTTTTTTCATTTAAGGTATAAGAGGCAGATTTTCAATTCTACTTTTCTTTTAAGACACTTTTATTATACTTTAATTTTAATAAGAACGGGTTTTATGTCCAGTCGCGATGGCATGGGATCAGAAGGTTGCGTGTTCAAATCACGTCAAAGTCACCATTGTGGAGGAACGGGTTTTTTGTCCCTCCAACACAAACGGAGCATCCTCCCACCAGGCGAGGTGATCGTACCGGGTGGGTCACACCCCAACGGTTGATGTTGGGAAGTGGTCTATATGCTAATCGGCGCGAGAACTTCTATTGCGTGATTTAGGATTGGCAGTTTCTTCGTTTTTCCTTACTTCCTTCCTTCCTCACTCCGTAGTTCGACGTATCTTCGGAAGATGGCGTTGACTTGTGTTTCTGTTTTGGGCTGTAAGTGGAAGTCACTACAAATTTATTTAAAGTTATAATCGTTATTCCAGTTGTAACAACATTAAATTATTTTATGAATCTTCCATATGTATTTCAATATAATAGAACAAATACATAAAAATAGAATGATTCATTTTAAAAACGGTTTAAACATCTTCATTATTTATAGTATATTACTAGCTGTATAGGATTCCCCGTTCCATTTTATATAAGTTCAAATAATTAAAAATACAAAAGAGGTATTTATGTACACTTGTCATGAGAATACAATGAAAGTTCAAAAACTATCATGGACAAGTAGAAACAATTTATTAGTAGCAGTAGTTGATAATATTCCATAAGGCATAGGGGTTAGGATTTTCTCCCTATAAAAGAAATATGTGATGCAATGGGATTTGATAAGACACCTCTTATTTCAATCATAAAACGATTGAAACCTATATACAAAACATCCTTACAAAATACCGTCGAAATGTAACACAGCTCGCGTTAGAAATATACATCCTGTGTCGGGGACCTTCAAACCTAAATGAATCGACACAATGAACACCCAGACTCAGGACATCAATTTCTGGATCACACAAAGTGTTGTCCCATGTGGGACTTGAACCCACAATACTTGGCAATGTAGAAAACGGTATATCAATCATTTAAAGCAGTAGGCCAAAGACGCAGTCATATTCTCACACATATTATACACGGCTGACCTTATACCAAACTAGGGAAAACCCGTACTATAGTAAATAAACTAATGATAAACGTACTTAAATACTTCTTAATCTAAAACTCTAAACATATAATAAACGACAGTGTTAATTTAAATACACAAAGATTTTTCGTAGTTGAAAATCGAACCCATGATCACTTATCAATAGGCCCATCTAAAAACAAAACAGAATACAGACAAGTTTTTCTAAGAATTACCGGACGCCAAAAAAGCCGCCAAAGACCATAGTTCTTGATACTTATTACCTACCTTCACAATATTCCAGAACTACAAACCGTATTCCAGGACCACTGATTAATTTTCCCAAGCAATACTAAGCCACGACAGAAAAATCTATTAAATCGTACATACGTACGCACACATATGTACTTCTTTCTACGATACGTGAACGTGTGTGAGTTAGGGGGTTAGGGAGGCAGCAAAATCTTCAGTAGATGGATGTTCTAATATTCAAATGGGATACGGAACTATTATTGTTGGAGCTACTGTCGATATGTGTGTAGTGAAAATACTCTTGATATTTGAGAATGTAGACAACTTTGGGAACAAGTTAGTTTATCATGTTGCAGGATGACTTAAATTCCTATTGTTATATAAGACTTTCGATTGTTTGCTCTGAAATTATATTATTATACTACGTTAGACAACTTAATTTTTTTTTTAAATGCGAATACGGTATTTGAATTCTCAAGGGTATGATTGTTATTGTGCAAAGTTTTTAAATATACATTTTATTTATTAAGGTCATTATATTTATAAAAGTATCGTCATATGTAACACCTATCGGTGACTTCACCGTTAACTAAAGTTCGTATAGATTATTGTTCACTCAGTCCATTTGTATTCAATATTTAGGGAAATTTAGCACTACGAATGATTATTACTTGACTTTCAAAATTCAACAAAAAGTTAAAATTTAACTTTAACAATTACAAATAGCCCCAACCCTCAAAAGTACACACATCAGCCATTTAATCAGACACAGTTCTAACACAACAGAAATCAAAACCCGCACAATCTAAAATATCTTGCCACAAAATGAGCTGTCAGAAGTTGTATGACTCGAGGCGTTTCGTCAACGATCAAGACTGGTGGGGCGACGTAGAGGCAACTTCTTTGCATACTTCCCGCACGGGTGTTGGTGCGCGATACGTCACTTATATTATATTGTGTGCCTACATATTGTGGGGTAGTGGTGGGCGCACATCGATAAGAATGAAGAAGCGAATAAGAAATACTAAATGTACGCAATATAGTGAGCGGGAATTATTGCCCAGATGTAGTTCAAATTTTCGTATATAAGGATATTACTGCAATGTGTTTTTGTAGTATATTAATAACACTTTTTACCCAACTAGGGCGAAGAAGAAAAGAAAGGTAATAGTTTGTTTAAGCGTCTTAACTATTGAACTTATAGGATAAAGTGTCAATAGTTTCGTTATAATAGCCCGGGTGACATAGTCTATATATATTTACCCAAACTTTTGTGTAGACGATTTTTAGTGTTTGAAACTTTTTCGTTTTAAATAGCATTTTTATACTACCGCTTCATTGGATATATTCCTATATTCTAGCTATACTACTCGATGCATAATCGAGTTTTGTTTGAGAATTCCCTTTTCATGATATCTGGTAAACTATAAAAAGCTTTTCGATTTCAAACATACTGACAGTTAAATTTTCATTAATATTCTGTTTTGACTAATAGTAACATCAAATCATTAACCGGCCCATCTAAACAGGCCCGTGTGGTGTATGTAGATGACCAAAAATCTCTTTTCTAAATCTACATCTAGAACTAGGCCTATTAATCGCTATCTAAACAAATAAATAGAAGTAGAAGAAAGCTAGAGTGTCAGTTTGTAATTTTAAAATAACCGCATGCATACTAAATGCTTTTGCATGTATACAATTTTTGTCTGTCTGTCTGTCTGTTTGTACCGGATAACCTCTGGAGCGGCTGGACCAATTTTGACGGGACTTTCACTGGCAGATTGCTTATGATATAACGAGTTACTTAGGATACTTTATTTAGACTAGCTTTACCCCGCAACTTTAAGTGCGGTTGCTGTACCGAGGGTAGCACCGAGGGGCTCAGCTAGTTATTAATAATGACAATGAAAATCAAACTGTTGTCTTAAAAAAGATATTAGTTTATTTAATATCATATCATCGTCATCAACCACCCATAATGTCCCACTGCTGGGCTCGGGTCTCCTCTCAGGAGAGGGTCATATCCTAAACTAGAATTGACAGTTACTAAAGCTGATAGTATCTAAGTAATCTTGATACTTATAACAACTATCGATGCAATTTCTAACATTCTCTACGACCAAATCCGTCGACATTCCACATCTCTACTAGACATATCAGCTCACTTCATTTACTCATACCCGTATCTTTTGTTTGCGATATTTTTGACAAGTACAAAGCGAAATCTGTGCTTGTCATATGTTTGACAGACGACGGGGCTTGGGAGGTGTGGAGGGGTGGCTAAGTCGTTATTAACTGCACTTGAAAATCTATAGGTGGGTAGTTTCAGCTGCTGTGTAGATAGACGTCTTTGTGTATGGAGTTTCAGCTGGTTTTTTTTTCGTGTGAAAAAGAGTACTTTTTTCGTACTTATTTAAAAGAGATGGTAAGTTAATAGTCGTACTATCGCCTCAGGAAAAGATGTCAATTGTTATGTTTATAATGCTTGAAAGAACCTCGAAATCCAAATAAGAATTCAACTGTTTTATTTTTGTGTTTTATGAAACCGCACCTTAAATTTTTCTCGCTATCGTATTACTTGCGGAGTCTTTGATGATGTCCAACACTTGCTAGTTGATTGTGTTAAATACCGAAACCAAGGGAACTCGTTGATGTGCAAATATAATTCTAAGGCATACGATGTAGGACTTTTCATTTCCATCTTAAGTAATCCTAATACAAATGCGGCCTTAGACCTATTTGAAATTTTTGCACAACAATGACTGCCTCTGTCTCCAATTTAGTTAGTATCGTAGAATAAGCCACAATGGGGATAACATATTATTTTTAATAAAAGCCTCTAAATAAATAAAGATATCAAAAAAATATGTATTATTATTTTCTATTTAAGACTGCACAGTTGGATTTGTAATTAAAGCGGTCGCCATGCCGCGTTCTAGTGTGCTGAATGATGTGAGTTGAAACCCCACATCGAACAGCACTTTGTGTGATCCACGAATTGTTGACCTGGGTCTGGGTGTTATTTATATACGTTTCAGGTATGTTTGTAAAGGAACCCCGACACACCAAATGCGTGAGTTATCTTAAAAATAAAAAAATACTGTTCTCTTATTTTTTTATAATATTATTTAAAAAAAATACTAACAGTTTTTTTTTCAGTTAGGTCATGAATGATTTATTTACAAAAAAGTAAGGCAAGATAGTATTAATATATGTTATATATAACATACACCCAACAGCCTAACAATGTCAGATCGCACATCACATTTGACACAAGTCAAAACTACAAACACAATATGAAATACATCCTGAAAATAATGAAAGCCTCCGTCAGCAGGCATTTGCACATGTACATCACATATAAAAGCTATATGAAGTAAACTAGAACAATTTGACATGTGGTGGCATTATGTTGTCACCCCTCCCCCCTTTCGATACTGCGAACGCGTTTAAACACCTTGCGAATGGATGGTGTTATGTTATAGTAACCATGCGAAAAATTGTAATGGGTTCTACATCGCGGTATTAAAGTTCACATGATAATTCAGTAGGCTAGGTTGCCGTGGCTACTGCGATAGAGATAGTGGATGCCTAGCCTAGGACAAATAAATTGTAATTTGTTACCTTATAATTTACTAGCTTACTTACACGAAACAGTAACGAACGTACGTTTATTTAAATCCTTACTTACAAATTTTCGTGATTATAATATGAGTAGGATGTGTCGTATTGTTATTACTAGTAAATTTTATAAAAATGAATTCGGGCAGATCGATTTTACGCCTCTGAAGCCCCTGCATACTAAGTTTCGTGGAAATGCTTTGAAACGTTACCGAGTTTTAGGTAATATATTGATATATAAAAGAATTATTCGTTTAAAGGTAATAAATAGTTAGATAACTAATTTGAAACACCTCATACTAGCGACATATCAAAAGGACAGTGAAAAAAAAACAAAATAATATAGATATTCCTTCAATTTGTTTACTTTTTAATTCTGCATAAGTTATATTAAGTATAGTGCCTACTTTAAAAAGAATCTATAGCGATTTATTCGTCATTTATTAACGATTTTTACATCAACTTAAAAACTGCAGGTTTGAAATTGAAGTCTAGTTATTTTCATCAAATATTTTATAGGCTTATCTTGTCCTGTACATTAATACATCAAACCCTCCAAATTCCTTGCTTGAAACATACATAATTTGATTAATTTTCGACTGGCACAAAATGCGAGACTAATTAAAACTAGTGTAAGTGGCTGCCGCGATAAGGGTAGTTTCGGGGTGTCTACCCCCGCTTAAATGTGTCGTATCGGCTTTCGTATGATAAGGTATGTACGACGAATTCTTGTGAGAGCTTGTGATTTTTAAGAGTGTTGTTGAAGGTGGCGAAAACTAGTACAGCAAAAATTGATATGGCCTATTACAAGTCTATTGACACCTCATACATTAAAATCGTTCTATTAGTTTAGGCGCGACTGTGGAATATAGAAACTTGCATACATAGACATCCCGAAACTAGTAGTCTTTTTTTGGCATCACCGTAATCGAGTAAAATTTTATAAGAAATCTGTAGAGGCAACAAAAATATTATTTAGGAACTGAATTGTGCGACTTTGCATTTGTCTTTTAAAACGTATTAATTTTCTTCGTGTTAACTACAATGCTCGGCTCCTTTTGGTCCTAGCGTGATGTTATTCCGTCCGTGATATGTCCGTAGACTTCCTAATGAATGAGCAATCAAGCACTTAATTTTTTTTCTACATGAACCAGTGCCCGGACCCGCGCCACCATGTCTGCGTCTCCTACTGTCCATAGCGTAATGTAATGTTATACAGCGTGATGCGATTTGTTTACAATAAAAACGATTATAGTGAACCAATCTTGAAAGATAGACTTATTTTGTCCTGGACTTTTTTAAAACATTATTTTGATACAGATTTTTTGTAAAACTTTTAATTGTTTAAAATATAATAATTTTCAACTGTTTTTGCAGCATTTTTCATTAATACTTCTCTTATTAGTCGCTATGTAATTATAGTGGTTTATAGGGTTTTCCGATAAATGGGGTTAACAACACTCATTGTTTTTTAAATCGAACCAGCAGTTCCTGAGATTCGTGCGTTCAACCAAACAAACAAATATTTACCTCCCAAACATTTTACCCTATTTCGTCGTATGTATCACCCGTGTATATTGCGACCACTTTTCACTAAGTACTTATATGAAGCGTTTGACTTTGACAAGGCATACTTAACCGTTACTTGTGTTAGCTCATCATATCGCTAACTACTTTTAACGCCCCCCAATGCGGAGCAAAACTAATACCAAGTTACACCAGAGCTGAGTGATTTTAAAATACCTACTTCAAAGTGTGTGAAGGATGTAGGTGTTAAAATACGTTGAAACTCCGAACCTTATAATATGTGAGAAAATCTAATAAATTGAAATTAAAATTTATTTAATATTATCTAATAATACGTAAAACAAAACGAACGCAATAGCATGAAATTTGATACAGTCAGAATTTTTTCTGATTTCTGATGGTAAGCGTTTACCGCCGCCCATGGCCACCCGCAAAACCAGAGGCGTCATCAGTGAAGAAGAAGTACGCTCTTTTCTTGAAGCTTTGCAGGTCGTATTGGGCTGCCGCCGTAATACCGCAGGCGACAGTTCATTCTACAGTTTTGTTGTGCGAAGCAGAAAGTATCTACACGCGTGTTTCTGTTTCTAAAGTTCTAAATGATAGAGATAAAACTCCTGTCGCGAAGGACGATGGTGAAAAGAGACTGAAGGTATCAGTATAATTATATACGAAAAATTCCTCGGAGCACTGCCCCTAGAAGTTCCCGTAGAAGATGCATAGAGGCCACATCTCTACGCAGCATCAGAGAATCCAACCGATTAGAAACATCTTGGCAATCGACGAATATTTAGCAATACCATTTATTACCAAAAGAGAAAAGCCGAACAGAGTATACTAGGTTTTTCCTCTGTCTCTGTCAGCGTATGTCAGTTATTGCGGTAAAGATTAGATAATCTTCATTAAGAATTTAAAGTTTCTCAATGCCAAGTTTCATTGAAATCGGAACAGCGGTTGCAGCCCGAGTTACTTTTGGGGTATGGGCACTCACTCGGTAAAACAGCGCAGGCGCAATTTCACACCGGTGTTCTGTGAGGCCGTGATGAGCATTAATTGGAAAAACGGTATTTACATAAACTTGCATCATCAAAGTATTTGATGAATGAAAAGTAACTTGATTTAAGGGTTCTGTTCTAGCAGTGGACTTTGCTATATAGGCTGATGATAATGAGAAGAAACTAATAGTAGGAATTTAGAGATACTACGGTAGTTCCTGAGTGTATACTGTGTCTCAGAAAACGTAGTGTAGGACGTCCACAGGCTAGGTGATGATGATTTGCGATAGACGGCTGGCAGGAGCTGGATGCGAGAAGCTGAGGATCGAACTAAGCGACGTGCAATTGGAGAGGCCTATGTCCAAAAGTGGACTGCGATAGGCTGATGATGATGATGATAGCAGTAACATTGTCCTCATTCGCAGTGAGTACGGTGACCACTACTCTTGGTCTCTCATTTTTTCCATCATACAGAGTTGAGTCATTTAGAGTCTTATATATAAAAAAAATATTCGTGTGAACATATATTTATATATTGTCTGTAAAGTTGGGAGATGGTGAGAGTGTGGATTAAAAGAAAGCAAAGCACTAGTTTACTTAGGTCTATCATTGCGCACAGAATTTATCCGTTGATTATTTTAGAAAATGAACATATCTCTGTCACGCGTCCAATGTGAGTTCCCGAGATAGCGGTTGACAGACGGAGTAATGTTCTCGTGTATACGAAATCTTGCTTTTCTTACGATTTATGTTCCGCGTTGTGGATATTTCATGTTGATTTGAGGAAATGGATTATTCAAATGTTATTATTGCCGTCGCTATAAATATCTAAGACTATGTTGCATACATGAATTATTTAGAGATTTCTTCGTTGAATTGCTCTAAATCAGTATCAGTCTGAAGTGTACTATCACATCAATGCAGCATGGTGACCCACATAATGGGAGCCTATTTATTTTAAATGCACAGGTGTACATTAAAAAAAAAAAATTGTGGACCACACAAAGTATTGTCCCGTATGGGATTTGAACCCACAACACCTGACGGCATATAAAGCGGCGTGGCGACCGTTTAAACTGCTAGGCCAACCGTGCAGTGAACTTGAGATGTTTCTGCATTATTTGGGCCTCCGGTTTCGGCTCCCCTTGAAGGTTGGAAGTGGCGCCTTAAACGCTAGTCTTTTTCGATTTATTCCCCTTTGTCATAATATATACCCAAATGGGCCTACGCATTACATTGTTATGACACAGAATGAGTTTATGTGTGAGTGTGTGTGTGTGTGTGTGTGTGTGAAATTGTGAATGTTTTGTTTTAATTGTTATGTGTGAGTTGGTAGTGACAAGCAGATGTTTCAGTATGCGAGTCAAAAATGTGTATGTATGAAGATTTTTAATAAATGGCAGGATGTAGTGCATGGGAAAAAGAAGCTACGTCTAAAACCCTCTGATCCATCATCATTTTATTTACTTCAATATATTATGGGAATATTATAAATTTGTATATTTTTTTAAAATATTTAAAATGTAAAACTTAAGTATTTATAAAGTAAAATGCTGACATATTTTTTTCGTAGCTGGCTAGCCAGGTACTAAGCCAAACAAGAAAAATAATTCAAAAAAAGAAAACCCGAATGCATCATGTCTGCGTTTTTTATTAAATTCAGGATTTTTTTTAAATAGTTTTTTAATTTTTTTTATGTTGATGTACCCAGTGTCACTCTCGCGACGAAGACAAAGCTATTGACACCACTCAAATAAAAATACGAAGAACCGTTTAGGCTCTAGGGCGTGCCAAAAGTAACATACATACACAAATAAACTCGAAAAACATAACCCTCCTTCTTTCACAGTCGGGTACTTAACAAACTACTGCAAAGTTTATTACACTTTCTCTTTCGAAGCAAAACTTTATTTCAAATATATGTGAACTACATGTTTACATTGCATACAAAACAACATACAAACATCGACTTAAACTAAGTTATCCTAGTGCGGACCGACGACACACAGTCGAGAATAATTCATCGAACAAATGCATAAATCAAAGGCAATACTCATTTCCCAGAAAATCCAATAAACAACCAACTTAAAAACCAAACAATAATGAACCGTATCTCAATGTAATAACGTACTTGAGACTTAAAATAGAGCCTTTGGTAACGGTAAACTTAAATATGTGTGTGTAGCAATTCGAAATTCAAACGGGCGCCTATCGCAGCCCGGTGATTGGTCAGGGCGCGCGTGGCTGTGATATAAATAGTGCGGTTTGTGCTAACTGTTAGGTTAATATGGAATATGGGATTGATTAATTGGAGAAATTTCTATTTTGGAGCATTGGGTACACGTGTGAGAGTGGGGTCTGCAAACGAAACTATATGATTATTTAATGGGTTACTCGGTTTTAGGGATAGTTTTACTCGCGTAAAGGCAAATTGCCTGTCTAACGTCAAGTATTCATGTATGCGAAACAATCTGATAATTTTTCTAAACATTGTATAAAATACGAACGAGTAATTTTTAAATGACTTCTGCGATTTCAAACATTGGGGGTTGGGCATGGGCTTCCGGCATCCTCATTCACTCGGTGAAATACAGTACAAGTGCTGTTTCACAGCGGTTTTCTGTGAGGACGTGGAATCACTCTGGTCAATCCAGCCCATTCACGCCGAAGGGTGGATCTCCCACGGTTTGCCCCTTTATTCCCTTTTACAATTTATATCATACTACACGGATACGAATAACATAAGTTATAATATTTATTTCATCTATGGGCGTCTTACTTCTGAAATAATCTTCAAATTAATCCCCAAAATAGTTATCAACCAGATATTTTTCTACTCGAGCCGACTAAAACCGCACGCCATCGCGGGTACTAGGAGCCGGGAAACCAGGTATACCCTAGGTGGGAAAACCCTGAAACCCCAACGTACTTCGGGCCACCCACGGTTCCTAGACGGCCCCCTCCCGTGTGGAAACCCCAATGTTTCCGTTTCTGCCCCAAAAGACGCAAGAGCTGAGAAGCGTGCGCACCCCCACCCGAGCCTGCTTCTGCTGGGGCGACAGATGGCCACATCTGTCACCCCCAGGCTTGCGCTTATGGAAGACGTAGAACATTTTGTGATCTCCGGCGCCCGAGTCGTCTGCAGTACATAGCCCGTTCCCAGGCCTGGAGGACCGGCAGAGTTCTAAACCTCTCCCGGTCCCGCTCCACCGTCTCCTTGGCAAGCATAACTTGCTCGCAGAAAGAAACGGTGGAGTTCCACGCGCTCTCGCTCCGCAATCATGTTACCGAGCAAGTGAACTCCCACCCCGATGGCCGCCACGAGATCACGCCTCGGCTCCTCCCGCACTGGACATTCTGCCAGCGTGTGGAGTGCCGTGTGTATGGTCTGGCCATCGCAATAGTGGCACTCAGGCGTTGGCTCCTTGCGGATCAGACACAGGTGATCTCCAAACCATCCTTTTCCAGTGATCACCTGTGTCAGCCGGTATGAGAGGGTCCCGTGTCCATTCTCGAGCAAATCCTCCATAATGGGTCTTACCGCCGCAATAATAGCGTTTCCAAGATGTTTATACACTGAAACTTTTTACCACCGTAGCGAATCATATCATAGCGTATCAAAAGACAGCCAGAAAATCCCTCTCTACACTATACGGAATCTCGGTAAAATATGCAGAAGGCTTCACAACGGTCAGGAAAACGTGATCATGTTTCTCACCTTATGTCCAACACAGCATATATGTTGGACCTGAATTTTAGCTGCATTGTGATTGACAATCTGATGAAGAAATTTAAAGATTTAGAGATATTTTTATTGTGTGATTTGATTTGACATCGGTTGATTTTCTATCGATGACAAATATTTACGAACCTGCTGAAAATAATGATAATGACTAGTTAGACTACTCGTATATGCTACCCGACTGCACGCGAAGGGGATCATTGCTCTTCGAGTGTATGTTTGTTTAGTTTTATGTTTATGTGGCACAGTCTGTAGTCTAAACGTCTTAATGAATTTTGACTTGAATGGTTTCAGTAGATTTGTTTAAATTGTGGTAATTACACCTGGTATCATATTTTCAAAAATGTAGATCCCCTGTTCGTAAACATTAAATACCTCTACATATTATTACGTGCAAGAAAAAGAAAAAAACGGAACCCTTAAAGGATCACTTTGTTGTCCATCTGTCTGTCTCTCAGGCCCTTTTTCTCAAGAACGCGCAGAGATATTAAGCTAAAATTCATCGGAAATACACAGGTCTACTGTTCCTTCGGAGTTGTAAAAAATCAATCTTGTAAGTCATCGTAATCAAAAAGATAAATCCGTTTATGCTGTTATGCTGCAAATTTTCGACACTCGCAAGAGAATCTAAGCCTATAGGGTACTTCCCGTGAACTAAGAATCTTGAAATTTGGTACGAAGCAACGTCTTATATATATATATATATATATATTAATTTGTCTCGCAATTTGTCCTTTATCTGTGCTATATATATATAGCACAGATAAAGGACAAGTTGCGAAAAGCATAAATTTTTAGTTGCATCACATCATATAGATGCTATACATAAGTATATAATCAGCATGGTAGAAAGCGGCGTAATGACCGCTGAAACCGTTAATCTAACGATGCAACTGAAATAAGTGCAATGGGATTAATTTTCAGTTTATTGATTATAAAAATGTCTCTTTAAACAGACAATTCAATTACCAATGTACTGTAAAGGCACAATCGCACATTCAGACATAACGCAAATCCGTCATGCGATTATCCGACGTTTGTAAGCCGGACAAGTGGACACGAAACAGATTTATAGTTGTCGTAAATCACCATTTCAATATTAGAGGCGGACGACACGATTGTCGCGGACGGTCTTATTAGTCGCGACTGTCGCGAGCTTGTAAACAACCTAATATATGGGTGATGTGTAACGTAACTTGTAATAATGGGTTTGGGTACATTATGGGAAATTATTATTAATTTGGTCGATGAATGGCATGTTGACCAGCAGCTAGTAGAGGTCCTAGGTTGAATTTCAATTCAGATCAAAAAAATACTTGTGTGATAAATATAGTAATTTGTTCTATTTCTGGGTGTATTTTTACTGAAATATTTATGTAGTTGGAATACGTAAGCGTGTTTATCGAATAATAATTATTTTTAATTCAAATCAGAAAATGCGTATTTGTTGACTAATGCTATAAGTTGGTATCCTTTTTCACAAAATAACTACTAAAAATTGGAGAAAAACAAGAATGGATATTTGAAACACTAGCAATTTAAAAATGCGCAACGAAAAAAGAAGTTTTTCTAGACAAATTTTGTAGATGTCTATATTTTTCACTTGCAGTCAATCAGTTTGAATATAAGGATAGACAATATAGGGCTTTTTTGGGTGAGTGCAGCATACACAGCACTCGAAACCTCGGAGTTTTGGCACAGGAGGGAGCCATCTACAACCCGTTAGTGGCCCGAGGTATGTCAGGTTCCAGGGTTTTTCTTTCTAGGGTGTACCTGGTTACCTAGGAGTTGTGGCTCCTAGTACGCGAGACGGCGTGCGATTTTTTTTCCACGCGAAAAAAAAGAAAAAAGATTTTTTGGGTTCTTTTTTACACCTTGTACTTCATTATAGAAGTTTTCATACGGATCTCTTACTTTTTACAAAAGTAGTATATCCTATGTTACTCGAGGATGATTAAACTTTTTAATGGTAAAAGAATTTTTCAAATAGGTTCAGTAGTTTTGAAGCCTATTCAATGCAAACAAACAAACACTGAAATCTTTTCCCTTTACAATAAATAAATGATTATTTTGGAGCTTGTATCGTGGGTACTAGACAACTGATATAAATATACACATATACTTCTTTTTTTTGTAAATACATACATATCATATATAGAATACACCGTATCTTCGAAACAAACATTTGCAGATCATACAGACATTTGATCCCACACCCGGGAATCGAACACGAGACCTCAAGATCAGCAGTCGCATACACTACCGCTGCGCCACCGAGGCACTCAATATACTATTACTATAGATTATTTAATCCGTTTCCTTAATATACTTTTACTGATATACACATGTAATAGTATTTAATTATAACTATACTAAGCGAAGAACATCACGGACACAGCGTCTATTGAGAGCAACTAATCATGTGGTACACTCTGAACATTATCAATAAGCCATCAACATCGACCATTGTTATACATAATCGGACATTAGCACAACCCTTAGTAGTTATAGTTAATGGGAAATGGAATACTGTAGATCATTTAGTTAGGAATAGATTGGGACATGAGAATAGTCAGTATCGGGTACTGGATTGGACATTAAATATAGGTATTTGACTTTAATAACGATATTATTTGAAGGAGCAACAACGAGCAGTCCGCATCAACGGTAGTCCCGAAGCCACCGAGTTCCTTGAACCTCAGCAGTTGCAAAGAGATATCGCCTTTATGGCAGTCCTCTATCGCCTGTATCATGGGAGTGTTCTCAAGAACTCTTCCAACTGGTCCCCTCTTCTCCAATCCTCTACAGGACAACACGTGCTGGCCTTCAAAGTCTCTCTTTTAGAGTGGTAGATATACGTTCTCGAACGCAATGTTTTGGTTCTGCCTTCTAGTGCTGAGCGATCAAAACACGGAATTCACTTCCACCTCATGTGTTTACTTTCCATAATGTTCTTTAAGCGGGGCGTGAAAAAGCATCCCACTAGACCGCCGTAGTGGGTCACCGTGCTGCTCTGTCCACATTCGCATTGAGGATGGTGACCACTGCTCTTGGAACCTGCTTATGCTTTCCAAAATGCAGAGTAGAGTTATTTTGGTAGCGTGAACATAAAATTAAAGGAGATTGTTAATATTTAAATCAAAATGTTATGGGGAAAGAGCACCAACTATTACATTTGGAAATGTAGATAAAAATTATAATGGAAGTACCATTATATTTTTTTTTAATTATGTTGTTACCTATTATTAATGATGTTTGAATATGCATACGTTACTATAAATGCCCAAGTAACTTTGTCTGTCTATCCTGCTTTCACGGCCAAACCGCTGCACCGATTTCAATGAAATTAGGCATGGAGATACTTTGATGCTTAAGGAAGGGCATAGACTACTCTTTATCCGTGAGTAAAAGCTAATATCTCTATAAATTTACGTTCAGTAGTTACGTAGATTATTTTTCAAGCTGTCAACGATTAGGATTGAGTTGAATAAGTTTACAATATCAGAACTAATTGTACATTATTTTAAACCTTTTTGCGCAAAACAAGACAAGAGGTTGACGTGACCCCATCATATTTATAATAAAATGTGAATTCACTGAAATATGCTGCAGCCCATTTGCGTCCACCGCTGAAGTAATGCGTCCCTAGAAAGCGCCAACTATTAGGCCACGTACCTCGAGGTGTCCATCGTCGTTTTTTTAATGAAATAGGGGGTAAACAAGCGCACGTATAGACTGATGGTAAGCGATTATCGCCGCTCATGGACACCCGCAACACCAGAGGCGTCACCACGGATGGGTAGGAAGGATGGAGGTGGGGTTAGTGTATGGGCCTTATACTATATAGAGTATTAACACGCCTAAACGATATTTGTATTACAATTTTACTGTACCGATGTTTGCTTTGTATTAACACTGAATTGATTCATAAAATCAACACAGTAAGGTTCAAAATATATTATAAAACTGGGAAACAATGGGTCCACCTGAACAATCCGATAATAACACAAGATTATTATTAGACATGAATTATAGTCGCAATTAGACGCGACAGGTCCAGGGAAGTGGCGTTCGTACAATGCAGCGGACGTTCTGTAGACAGCTACACTGTAAATCAATCAAGTACTTGAATGGAACATCATTTTAGAACATTAATTATGTAGGTTTAGGTACCTCTTAGGGTTTGTGCTAAAATCAGGACGAATGGTAACCTAAGGTCTGGTTGGTTTTGGTTACGAGAGCGTTCTTAACTTATTAACACTCTAAACGAGTTTCAATTTACTCCTAATTACAATATTTTTCTAGTCGCATGACAAGAAAAATATTGTAATTAGGAGTAAATATGTATGTACAGTCTATGTAAATAATTAAAATTGGTGTGTCTGTTTGTAATGTTAAAATAACATTTCTTAAATATTTTGTCTGCCTGTCTGTTTGTTCCGGGTCATCTCTGGAACGGCAGGACAGATTTCTACAAGCCTGGCAGATAGCTGATAGTATAAGGAGTAACGCAGGCTTCTTTTTTAGACTAGCTTCGCTCCGCGGCTTTACCATTATTGTCGTACCGTGGATAATACAGCGGGGTTCGAATAGTTTGTAATAAAAAAAACAAAATATTACAAATTACATATGGGTGTCATAAAAACTGACTATAGAAACATACTTTGCAGTATAACAGCATCAAGTTAAAAAAAACTTAACACAAATCCTTTACCAATCTGCTTAACCAGTATGTCCAGAAGACCAGGTGTCCTAACTCTTGAAATATTCTTTACTGTTTATGTTTCTAAAAGCTTCTCTTTCATAACAATCAATGAATTTCTCGACCACTCCATTTGTGTTCAACCAGTACGGTTGTGGAATGCGCTACCAGTCGCCATTAGACTTGCACAATAGCTGCATTTAAGAGACTGGTAAAGGTACACTATCTGGGAGACATCAATGTCTCTTAACCGGCTATTTCTTATTGGTTAATTGGCTCACATTACTACAATTAAGTTTGTAATTAAACTCTAGATTCAACTTATTCTTTGTACTTATTTCATATAATCTACATTATGTATCACTATAACGGTATATGACAATCTTTATTATTAAAAAAACTGTTTTACCTAGTTTTACACCAAATACTACCCTACACTTTCTCTTAATCATATTTTTCTCTCCATCCAATGGTTGCCTGTAAGAGATTGCCTCCGGGCGTACGGCCGCCAATTGTACTTCTCTAATAGTACGTTAACCTTAAAATGAACCTGGTGTACAATAAAGAGATCTATTATAATCAAATATCAATGTTCCATAAATAGCACATCAAACACAAACATAATTCCACATCAATAATGTAACACAACACATAGACAAAACAATACCGATACCAAACACCTCCCATAACCAGCTCAATCAAAAGGGTTTGTACGAACAGACAGACAAATGGAATTGTCGCAGTACGCACGGCCGACGGCAATTAGTAGCATGCTCACTAGTTCCGATATGAAATACAGCCACCCGAATCAGCTAAGACATATAGATTATGCGGGATACACACGGACGATTTGTTTCAAAATTTGATGAACAAGCAACGAATTATTTTTAAAAAATCCTGGCTACGTCATTATCTGCCACCTTTATTAAATTCATTGAAGAACTAAAAAGATAGAAAGAAGTGAAAGAAAAGTTATTTAATTTTTTTTTTATTTGATGTACCCAGTGTCTCTCTCGCGGTTTATACGAATCTATTGACACCTCTCACATAAAATACGACACGCCGTTTAAGCTCTAGGGCGTGCCAAAGAAATATACGTACATACGAGCCTACACTCGAACAAGTCATAAATTATTTAGAAAATGAAACCCGACTGCGTCATATCATAAATAAAACATATAAGTTATATTTATATATTCGTAATCACCATTAAAAATTCTTTACTTTGATACTACACTCAATATATTTATAAAACATTTTTTGAGAATACTTTTTAGCTACAAAAATCCTTTTTTTTTTCATTTTTATGTACCCAGTGTCACTCTCGCGGCTTATACGAATCTATTGACACCATTCATATAAAAATACGACAAGCCGTTTAAACTCTAGGGCGCGTCAAAGAATATACATGCATACGTACATACACTAGAAAAACATATCCTCCTTCTTTCGCAGTCGTGTGATAATACATAAGTCCGTTCGTTGTTTCAAAACAGCAGCTATTTCCTGAAAGCTTGTAAATTTTATATTTTTATACGGAAATTACGAAATGTCACCACCCTTTCATCAGGTATCATTCTGTCCATAATGTCCCACTGCTGGGCACTCTTCTCAGGAGGGGATTAAGGCCATACATCCCCACCCTGACCAAGTGCGGGTTGGGGACTGGCAAGACTAGGTTGTGGCTACGTAACCTTACCGTTGGATGTTTTTAAGCCGCCCAAAAGACTCTAACTAAGCTTCACGACTGTTATCCTATGATAACAACCGGGATCGACTAACGTGACCTTCGAAACACGGAGACGCTCATGGTAAAACGCCACCAGCGGTTACCTATCTAGATTACTGACCGCACCGTCATTGCTTTCCTTCGGTGATTGTTTCTAATCATCGAATGCAATTGGGCTATGAGCGCCTCTACTTTACATTACATGATTGTCCTCCAGATAACAATAAAAAATATACCACAAATCATATGCAAGTTTTCTTACACACTTACCAACCACGTAAGACAATAGCACTCCTTTCCATTACCTATTTGACCACCGAAGTATAGTAAGCTAAAGCCTACTTTTTAAGGAGAGGTATATATTCATCGGTGGAACTGTCAAATATTGCAGCAGTGGTCTTTTAAGATAATGCTATACTACAATGCCTTTCTTTGGGTGGAGAAGGTAGAAAAATAGTTCTGTTTACCAGACTGCGCAAGAACGAGGGTTATATTTTTCGATTGTATGCATGTACGTATATTTCTTTGGCACGCTCTAGAGCCTAAACGGCATTTCATATCTTTATGTACGTGGCGTCAATAGGTTCGCCTTAGTCGTGAGAGTGACACTGTGTACATCAAAACTAAAAAAAATAATACAAAAAAGGCTTTTAAAAAATCTTTTCTTTTCAGTACTTACTGTCTTTTAAGTTCCTCAACGAATTTAATAAAGATGGCAGATGTTGATGTATTCGGGGTTTTTCTTTTCTACATAATTCGTTACTTGTTAGAACCTGTTTTGATGATGTTTAACTTATTGTACCGTGTGTAAGACAATAGTTGCCACCCTATAACATATGCCAAATCCATGGTTCAACCGTTTTGCATTCGACTGCCTACTCCCTTTTGGATGACGTCAATATGCAGAACTCACTCTTACAACAAAACGTCATAACTCCAAATTTAAATAACCGTGAATTTCAACTGTATGGGAATTGAATTAAGGTAGAAACTATACTGAAAGGGGTTGCTTTATAATCTATTCAGAGATACGATCAGAGATTCAATGTCAGGCTGTATTCCAATGAAATATAGTTTCGCCTTCATTGAACCTGTGATAAATTGATATCGCTGGGGACGGTTATTGAATAACAAGTGTGGCTTGTTGATCGCTTGCGTCATTTGTGAAGCTTTGTCGCGGGTTTGTAGACTGACTGTGCTGTTAGTCTGTGGCACTCTGTTCTGATTTCAGATTTTCATGGTGTAGCAGATCGTGTTTAATTTGGTAAGTCTATGGCACTTCGTTTTTTATTCCAATTTTCTAGGCCGACTCCGTTTATTACCTATTTAAATCATTGGCTCTGAGTTCGAGTGTAATTTATCTATAACATGTACGCATTTTATCATCATTAATAGACGTTAATATTAGACTCCTCATCACAAGTCTCTTCTTATAAGAGAAACTTTGGCCTACTGTGGGGCAACGTGGATGATGTCCCTCCAACACTAAGAGAGAATCCTCAGACTAGGCAAGGTGATCATACCAGGCAAGCGACGGCCCAACGGTTGATATTGCAAAGTTGTATATTAATCAGCCCGGGAATTTCTATTGCGCGATGCAGGATTGATAGTTTCTTCAAGGAATTTTTTCTCCGTAGTTCAGTGTATCTGCGGTAGATGGCGCTATAGTATATATATTTCTGTTGGGCTGTATGTGGAAATTGCCACACCTACTATACCTCGCTGACCAGACCGGTTGTTAATGGGTTTCTTTCAAGTTTTCCTTCTCTTTGCAATGGTGTTCTAAATCTGATCTTGATGAATCTAAGATTTGTTAACTGTGATTGAGAAGGCCTATAATTAAGAGGAAGACGATTGAAACCCTGATAAAATGCTTTTTTAAAAGTGCTCCTTCTTATAGGAATAGAATAAACTTTTGTCTGCTTCGGTGGAGCAATGGTAGCGAATTGCTGTGTAGAAGTCTCGGGTTCGATTCCTGAGTCGGAAAAAATGTTTGTATGATCTGCAAATATTTGTTTCGGGGTATTATTTATTTACAAAAAATATATATGAATTAATATCAGTTATCTAGTACCATAGTACAAGCTCTGCTTAGTTTGGGACTAGATGGTGTTGTGTGATAAAATGTCCGAAGAACATTTATTTATTTAAACTATTTTTAAGAATTAAGTACAAAATATTCTCTGATTTGAATTCAAAATTTTCTTTTCATCTCAATTATAAAGTAGACAGTGTAACATAATGTAAACAACGTTCATATTTATCATTTCATGTTCACCATCAGTCAAAATTCCATACAGAGATGCAAATAGGTTCCACGAAGTAATACAGCCATTAGGCTTGCACACTACGTGGCGTATAATTTGCTGCTATCTTCAATCTTGCCCGCACCGCAGTCCGGCAGTAACAAACAACTAGCCTCGGACATTAGCTGGAAAGCTACTTGTGACATCTAAATTTCGGCTAGCCACATGGTATGGTGGCATAGGAATGAATAGACGTCCTTATGTCCGATTAATTAAAATGTAAACAAATTTTTGATTCTCTGTGATAAATTTATATTGTGTTTTATTAGAAATTTTAAGTTTTCTAATTGACATATGTTCTAGCAAAACTGACGTAATTGATACTTTTTATGAAAGCTTTTAGGTTTACAAGATTGATAATACAGCTTATTTTCGTTGTGTTTCGACTGTCGCTAGACTGATCGACTAGCAGAAAAATCCTAATAGCAATACCTAAACCTACCTAACCTAAATTTTGATTGCACGGTTGACCTAGTGATTTAAGAGGTCGCCACGCGCGTTTTGTGATCCGCAAATTGTAGTCTGGAGTCTGGATGTTCTTTCAATCCGTTATATGTATGTTTGTAAAGTCTCCGCGACGCATGAGCTATTTTATTAAAATATAATACATTACTCTCCAACTCCCTCTTACAAGTATTTATTTCAATGTGGGATTATTTTTATTTAAGTAAGGGTCTTGAGATCAGTATAAAAACCTGTTGAAACCTTTATCCTCAAAACAGAGAATTCTTAATTAATTTGTGACCTCTCCAAAATAAAAAACATAGAGCAGAAATGCTAATCTGTTGCCAGGTCTATACGGTTCTAAAGGCTGTAACGCGTCCAAGCGCCGTGTCCTCGGCGCGTGCGGAGCTACAAAACATATCGGTGGTGGTCGCTCGTCGCAGATAACTACGCGTTGTGATCATTTTGTGTACATTTTCACGACACTACACCTAGGGGGTATGCAGACGACCGTAACTAGAGGGTGAGGTGTTGGCTACACAATCTGGATTTAAATATAAAGGGTTGTTCCATCCCAGTTTAAAACGTTAAAAAATCTATAATATAATCGATTTGGCACACATTATTTTGTAGATTTTCTCTCGGATTATGATAAGGAGTTATCGGCACAAATAATAACTCAAAACACCAATTGCTTGAAACTCTAGCCAAACTCTTTAAAGTAGTACACAACACAGATATCTACGCGAAGCTTTTCCCAAATTAGACTGCGCCAATTCTTATAGAAATCCTGAAATCTTATAGAAATACTACAATTTATACATACATTTATTATTTCACACAATGAAGAATAATATATAGAACCTAATTAATTCTTTTTTTCTCGGTAATAGAACCAAATAATTGACTACAAAGGGACTTCCTACAGCCATATTATATAACGAACGATCACCTTCATATTGTGAACCAAATAAAATTACTGTACGACTGGCCTAGTGGTTAAAGTGATCGCCACGCCGCTTCTTACTGCGCTAAGTGTTTTGGGCTCAAATTCTACATGGAACAACATTTTGTGTGTCCCACAAATTATTCTTTTTCTTTAGACTGGGTGTACTTTGTTCCGTTTCATGTATAGTAAAGTCTCCGCGACACAGGATGCTGATCCTTAATGCGGGAGTTTAAAGACACAATTTATCAATTTATCAAAAACTACCCCAAACAGAAATCAATACATATCCCAAAATTCTTAGCTTAAATGAAAACGAAGAATTTTAATCAAACCACCCCGATGCCATCAAACGCCACAAATTAACAATTCCAACTTTCAATATACGTCATAACCCTAAAAAGCTGGCGGGTAAAAACGACCAACTTAATAGGATTGACAAGATTCCCGACGACCAATAAAAGATGGGGGCCGATCCCATAAAAACTATAAGAAGAAAATATGTCTAGAGGATATTTCGTAAGCTATATCCGTGACCATTCGTTGAGCCCAAATGTCATACCAATGAATTCATGTCCCGCAATTTTTTTGCACGGTTTATCGCGTTTCTTTATTGCGGTCGGTCTTTTCGACCCGGGTATGTATTTTTATGGGCGTTCGAGGGTTAACTTGTACCGCAATTTGTTTATAGCAGACATATTGGTTTCTCAGTCTATCTTTGGGTCTGTTTTATTTTTTAGGGCTTTTAATAAAGTATTTCATATTGCGTTTATATCTATTTTATTAAAGATATAAGGTTTTATTTGATATGGGTGGACGAATGTCTGTGAGTTTCGTTTTTATTATTTTATTAGTATATTTAGTTTTTATATAGTTTCAACACAAACTATTTTGATGAGTGACATTTTCGTTTACGGTGGCTGAGATTGATAACTATTGAAGGAATAATTATGTATAAATAATCTTGTAAATATTTTAAATAAGGAAAAGGTTACTGGCAATATTTTTATAATCTAATTCCTTTAAAATATTTTATGATTATCATTAACATTACAGAATTACAGAAGTTCATATTTTCATCCCCTATTTTACCCCCATTTGAGGTTTGGTTTTTCAAAATTCCTTTCTTAGTGCTTACTTACAGTATACAAAGAACCTATATGCATAATTTCAGTATTCTAGGTACAGCGGTTTGGGCTGTGCGTTGGTAGCTGGGTATCTTAGCCAGTCACCTCCCTCTTTTATATATATACATATTTGAATAAGCATATTTAGTGGTGTTTCATTTCCATTATTATATTCATTTATTTCTTAATACTATCATTTTTAGTTCTTCATTTGAGATAATTCTATATTTTACTTTTAACTCAATATAACAACAGACTAAATAAAACAGGTCTAATGCTTATTAAAAGAAGGCAACATTGTTATTAAAAAACATTTTTAACTCATCTCTCAAATTCGAAGTCCTTGAAAACTAATCAAAACCAAAGTGATATGGCTCGAAGGACCAATATTTCTTATGACATAATTATGACACTGGAGAGAATGGGGCGACATCAAACACTCCAATAATAAGACAAAAGCATTGAATACAAAGGGCTGCATTATAAAAAACGGGGGCGCATTCAATATGGAGAGCTTTCGACTCGATCTCACCAAGACATCCATTAGG
This sequence comes from Hyphantria cunea, assembly GCA_003709505.1. Lineage (NCBI taxonomy): Eukaryota > Metazoa > Arthropoda > Insecta > Lepidoptera > Erebidae > Hyphantria > Hyphantria cunea. The sequence goes on from PKRV01002124.1 coordinate 565,103, forward strand.
TATTATTGAAAATTTTAATATCAAAAATTGCGGAGACTCATTTTTAGGCCACGATACGATGCATTAACACAACACGGAAGGGATTAATTAAGACCAATGTTTTTTGTGAACGATCAATATGGAACTATTGTATTTTAGTTTATAATTAGTTCAATATACTAAAAATAAGCTTTGTGATAGGTCTGTGCTGTGGTTTAATGTATGGAAAACTATTTGAAAATCTATAAGAACAAAAATGGATCACTGAAACGTATGTACAACTTCCAATCGCCTGCACCAAATTGGATAAGTCTTTTTTTTTGTGTGTTTGATATAGTCAGGACAAGGTTTGTTTAAAAAAAATTATGAGAAAACTGGAAGTGTATTCTCTTTAGTACACGACTGTACTTACTATTGGGCGCTGAAAAGATAAATAAAACAATACTACAGAAAACAATTGGAACATATTTTTGCAAATTTGTATACATCAACTAACTTCGCATTCTGTACGCTGTCTTTTATCTATTCTTTAAAGCCTATTTTCTAGTATTATTTGCTACGGAGACCGGCGTAAAACTTACCCGGATTTGTTTACGTAGTAGTCGTTTTTGAGATGCCTTAGGCTTATAGATGAACGCGGGGATTGTAGTAGCACCGGTTTAAGCGATTGTGCGTCAGTCGTCTATACTTCCATTTTGTTTGTTTTGATTTGTTGCACTAAGTAAACTTTGCGAGAACCTACACCCACTATGCCTAAATCTGGCCAAATTACGTGCCGGCGTCTATATTAAGATTAAAACTATTAATAGTTAATATTGACAGATGACAATCCAATTTATATTTACATCATAATGTTTTTATGTATCATTTTAGTCCTAAGTATTAGTGTAATAAATAATATTAACAAGACGTTTCATTTTTTTTTTAATATGCCTGCCCACGACCCGCCCAAAGGACCCGGGATCATAGTGTGAGGGGAATACGTACGTTTGTATTGAGTTCCAAGTTTCGACTGCTCAGCACAGGAAGGAAGATCTTTTAGTTTTAAAGTGAATATCTATCGTTGGTCCGATACTAGTATGGCAACCTCGAAAGCATAAACGAGTGCAATAATAATAGTTAATGGTGAATAAACTTATCTTGTTTGAAGATACGACATGAACCCGATTAGTCGTTAGTAGTAAATAGGATTGGAAGTGTTTCAAGGAATATCATTTCATATCGCGAGTGAGCCACTTTTGTTTTATTGTCCTGTGGCGATCTCAATGTAAATGTACTCTATTTAGATCGATACGGGTTTGAATATCTTGTGAAATTATATTGCCATTACTATTCTATCGTTTCCGGTAATTGACTGCAAGTGATTTTTATATAAATATACATATTAATGCGTAAAAATATGCGAAATTTAGCATGGTGAAATTTTATATAGAAGAGGAGCGTAGAAAACTACAAAAAAATGAATAACAATCAAATTTCGACCACTGGGCGGGTATCGACATTTTGAAGTTTTTTTATATTCAATTTCTTGTGATCTCTTGAAATTCTTATTTAATATTTCAATTTCCCTACTTAACTCCTATTTGGAGATATTCTGCGAGTAATAGTTCGCCACCTGTTCCCGTCTTGACAGTCTGTAGAATAGCATGAATCATAGTGCCGAGAGTAGAGCAATTATGGTCAGTTTATACAAATCCATGAAAGACACCTGACGGAAATGTAATAAAGTCATCGGTTCATATTATATATGAACAAGGCAGCACAGCGTCGTAAAATAATACTGCCTTTACAAATAAACGAAGAGACAAGACTTTCGGACTAAATTATGATGTTGTTACCAATTCAAAGCTATAATTATAAATGTATTGCCTAAAAATAACTCAATAATCGCCTAAACATTTACACTCTTTAAAAAAAGCCTTCATTGACAACCGAAACCAACATTAAAAACCCACCTATCATTCCGGACTCAAGAGATTTCATACAAACATACGTCAATTTTTTTAAATTGTTAATCTTAATTCCTACTCATCAAAGATCGAAAAAAGTCGAAGCATTTTGTTATAAAATTATAAACCGTATCATATCCAGCTGCGTGTGTTGGATCGTATCGAAGAGATGTGAGCTATGTGAAACGAATTATTAGGGTTCCTTAACCCTCGGAAATAAAAAGGACTAGTAAAATGCAGTAAAATTCGGTTTCATTGGTTTAAAACAGCATATTTTTGTTGTAGTAATCCTTTTTTTTACTCATTTTATTTAGTATTTTGTAATATGTACGCAATGAAGATAAATAAATGAATAAAAATATTTTATGAACGTGGGTTGTGCAGTACTAGTATTCTTGAGAATATTTCTAAGCAATGGATGTAATTTCTTGTTGAGTAATATTAAAACTGGCAAAATCATCATTTACAAAAGTACCTGTAAAGTCAATCTAAGTAAAGGTTTTAAAATGGTATCTGTTTCTGTAACAAACGACATTTCTGTAATGTGCAGTGTAACCTAACAAAGACATTAGGTATTTAATCCTTCCTGGGAAACTATGGAAACCTTCAAACTAGATTTTCTAAGGGTTCTGCAAATATGTAGGCCTTATCACCGACATTGAAATTAGAACGACAGCACACCCAATTGTTCACCAGCAATGCGTATAATCACTTCTTATCGTCAAACTGACTACGTACTTCATAGTAGTCACTCGCAAAGGCTTTTCTTAAAAATCATAGGAAAATGATTTTACTTATTGTCATAATATTAATATTATGCAATCTGTGTGGAGACAGGTTAAGAATATAGAGTGTCGCCACTTCTATTCTTCCCGAGAATATCGTAGCAGGTAACTTAGAGAGGTAACCATGAATGCCATCTGAACAACTTGATATAGAAGCCCAAAACTAAACGAGAACTTTTTTTATGGAATAGGGGGCAAACGAGCAGACGTATCGCCTAATGGTCGCCACCCTTGGGCACCCTCAACACTAATGGTGTCACAAGTGCGTTTCCGGCTTTGGGGAAGGGGATGGGGGAAAGGGACCCCTCCCATTCCCCCATCCCCATGCCTCCGGTATCATCACTCGCTCGGAGAAACATACGCAAGCGCTGTTTCTATGAGGTCGTGGTATCACTTCGGTCGACCCGGTCCATACGTGCTGAAGTGTGGCTCTCCCATTGTGAGAGAGCCTAACGAGAGGAAAATGCCCAGCAGTGGACTATTAAAGGCTATTTATATAAATACTAATATTGAAATCAGCAACTTCAACGTGTTACGTATACGGAACATAAAAATAAAATACCATTTCATGCCTGACGTATTTGGAAAAAAAGGAATAAAAAAATGTTTCGCGATTCGACCTGTGTTTAACCGCTGTCAAGGGCTGTCAATCATACTGTTCGCCCCGCCCGGTGTGCGCGTTTGACAGCCTAGCCCTTATATTATTTCTCTCGTTTTTGATTTTGTTTGTATCATAGACGTTATTGTTTCTTATTCATTAGGCATTTTAATAATATTGCAACATTTGTGACAAGTTTTAAGTATTGTTTTGAAACAATATCGAAAAAATCAATTTTTGATTTTGACATTAGCATTCCCTCATATTTTTTTAACATTGCAACATTTGTCACAGATTTTGAGTGGTATTGATTTAGAACATTATCGATATTATTTTTTTATCTGGACATTAGCACTCTTGCATTTTTTTAAAAATGTTTTTATATCTTCGAAATCTGTTAATCTACATAATTTCGTTAAAATGATTACCAATGAACTTTCATCAAAAGTTTAAATATGTCACTTTAGTAGTATTGTTAGTGTTAGAAATATTGAAACTGTATATATTTAATATTTTTATCAGATAACACAATTTCTAAAGAATTAATACTTTATTCAGTTATGATAAAACCAGGATCAGCGAGGGTTCCTTTAAGACTAAGAAGGGTCTGGATGTCGTAATAAAGTGGTTCTTGGATCCCTCTCATCTCAGGCGCAGAGTGGCAGCGTGTGGTTTTAGTCGGTTCGACACCCGGTCCGACACACCGCCCCGTCGCAAACACCGGTGAAGTGACAGCCCGTGGGGGCTGCCACACGTAAAAAAAGGGTTACTTTAAGAAGTAAAGTGACTATCTGCGTTGGTGACAGATGCTGCAGTTTCTTTTTACCTGATTTCAGCTTCATGTTTGTATCTTCTACCATAGCGCCTTAACTACATAATTTGGACCGGATGTCCAGTATTTCGTTTTTATTTATTTATTTATAAAAAACTTTAACATTGGCGGACTTATGCGCAGGGTATTCTCTTCCAGTTAACTTTAGGGTGGTGTAGAAATCTAGGAAGATAAGTGGTGCACAGATGTTTCATAACCAATTAAATCAAACAAAGCACATGATATATATTAACATACCTATACACATATGATGATGATGAGGCGCTTATAGTCCAGTTGCACTCGGTGATTAGAAACAATCACCAAGGGTAAGCATCGACCGCGCGGTCAGTACCCGGATGGGCGACCGCTAGTGGCATGTTACCATGAGCATCTCCGTGATTGAAGGTCACGTTAAGCAGTCGGTTCCGTTTGTTATCATACGATAACAGTCGTTAAGCCTAGAGACCTTAGGGCGGCTTAAAAATATCCAACGGAAAGATTTGTTGATTTGAGCCACAACGTTGTCTAGCCAGTCTTCAACCCGCACTTAGCTTCTTAACCCTCACCTAAGAGGTGACCCGAGCCAGTAGGACATTATGGGTTGTTGCTATATTATGTTATACACATAGAGAATACACATACACAAGTAGTAAATACAGATATATTTATATATGATATATATGTATACATATACACATTACATTCGTACACTATGAGAACTCGAGTCAAAGGTGAACCAATTATTGATTAGTAATTTCTGCCGTTTCGCTAAGAAAGAGTTCGTTTATCTTTTTTCTTATCGTAAAACGGTTTGTGGGCATTCTGATTTCGAGTCGGAGAGCATTCCAGAGTAGAACCTTCTAGTATAGTAAAATCTATCTTTGTACTTTTTATTTCATTATAAATTGTACTCAAGTATTATATTATTATTAAATTCTGTTGTCGTGTTACGTTCTGATATTTATTTCTATCCTAATGTAGTTTTAATAACAGATTGTTAATAATTTCAAAATGGGTGCATTTCAAAATACAGTATTTGTATTGTGTTTTATATGACAGTGCAATTGAAGAGAATATTTTTTATGTATCTTTTGTAGGGTTTCAGGGAAGAAAAGCAGTAGATGAATTGAATCACGAGAGATATAATTTAGTAATAAATACATACACACAATAGCTTGTGGACGACCAAGTTCCTAGAGAGAGAGGTCACAATACTTGGGACGTCAAATTCTGAAAGACATTATCTACATTGTTTAACAGAAGTGAAAAAAAATCCTTTATTTTAATTTTTTTCATTGTCACTCTCACGTCTAAAATGAATCTATTGACACCATTTACTTAAAGTACGACAAGTCATTTAGGCTCTAGGGCGTGCCAAAGAAATATACATACAACCCTACTTCTTTCGCAGTCGGTTTAAAATAAGAATTATAAACACATTTTCTTCTAATTACAAACAATCTAACGATCGATAGACGAGAAAACTTATAACTTAGAAGGCTATTTGTAAAATTATTGTGCAAAATTAGAAATTGCATAATGTTTAAATTAAAATTATTGTGGAGGAACGGGCCACATGTCCCTCCAACACAAAGGGAGGATCCTCCGACCAGGTGAGATGATCATGCCTGGCGGGCTACTGCCCAACGGTTGATGTTGGGAAGTCGTATGTATGTTAATCGGCGCGAGAACTTCTATTGCGCGATGCAGGATTGGTAGCTTCTTCGTGCACTACGTTACTCCGTAGTTCAGTGTATCTTCGGTGGATGGCGTTGTCATATATTTATGTTGACGCTGTATGTGGAAGTCGCCACATCATCAACACCAAACATTCTCATGTCGGTCACGCAAACGAACATAAGATTTTCTCCTACCAAAAAGTGTTTGAAGTTTTCACATCAAAAAATCTGATTTGAAATAATAAGCTATTAAAAATGGCTAATATATCACTACATATCTTTTTATACAACAAAAGTTGATAATGTCTGGATTATGAAAGCCACCCACTGCATTTTAAAATAAACCACATCGACAGTTCACAAAGCTCAACCATTTCGAATACATTGACACGCTCTAGACATATGACTGACAGACAGACCAACGTATATTTATAAACGTTGCGTATCTTATTATTAAATCATCAATCTAAATTAAAATGAACTCCAAAATCTTATTTAATTATAGTTAAATATTATTGATAAATATTAGTAATATATTTTGAGTTGCAGGCATGTTATTTTGGAGAGGATATCAAAAATATTATTGACGTCATTTTTGATGTTATTACTATTTATTTTCTATTATATTAATGATGAGATAAAGGTGTGTTTATTTTTTTTTTGAAATATTGGAATTATATTAAAATGTATTTGTTATAGTAAAATCTATATTAATAGATATTAACCCATTATAAATGGTCCCCCCTCACCCTTACTATACAGAACAATACGTGCCGGCCTTGGAAGTCACCGCTTTAAAGTGCTAAACATACGTTCTCGAACTCATCGCTTCGATTCTTCCTTCCTGTGCCGAGCAGTAAAAACCTGGAACTCAATCGAAATCGATTAACAAAAGTAGTAGAGCCACGCTGATTTCAGCACGAACTGGTCGTTCCACCGGGGCAACTCTACTCTCGCACTGAAAAACAACGTAAAAAGACAGCGTTCAGCATAAATGTCGTGTTTCGTTGGCGATGGCCCAATAACGCAGAAGTACGACTAGGGTGCCATAGTGTGGGTCACCAAGCTGCATTGTTGTATTGTCTGCATTCGCAATAAGTATGCTGACCACCACTTTGGGATGGTTATGCTTTCATTCAGTCAGAATACAGTCACTTTTGCAGGGCCATATATGAAAAAAAGCTTCAACATTTTTGATATAAAAAAGTTAATATTAGTTCACATAGAAATGACAAAATGTTCACAAATAGGTACACAATTCAGATGAATCAAAATAATCGGATCAAGACAGGTACGCAACGATCTGTTTGAGAGCCGCAAGGTGTGTGCAAGCATTGTAGCAAATATTGACAATTGGAAAAAAATCTTTTGTCATGATATTTGGGATCTAAAAAACCTTTTGACTGCCTCGGTGGTGCAGTGTAAGCGTATGCGACTGCTGTGCTTGAGGCCTCGGGTTCGATTCGTAATATTATCACCCATCTGCTAGTGAATCTGCTTGAAAATTGGTCTAACTGTTCCAGAGAATAAACAAACAGACAGTTAGTGTAAATACTATAATAATAGTAATAATATATGGTAATAATAGCATTTAGTGTAAAGCCATCAACTTGATATTAAAAACACATTTTAATTTTATTAATTTATAGTTAAAAACCTTTAGAAGTTAACCAAGTCAATAACAAGACATGTAGAGAATATTCTGTGATGCGTACAAAACGTTCCTCCATATTCGTTCTAAGTTATTCAAAGCTGTACGAGTGGGATCTTTCTTGTGTTTTATTTGCTCATCGAGTTGCAATACTTTTTGAGTGTGGTACAAGTCAGTAGCTACCTGCAAATCATGAAAGCTTGAATGAAGGACGACACCGTTTATTTTAAATTTGGCTATTTGAAACAGAACTTCAGTGTTATGCAATTGTTTTATTATTTTTCATGAAGTGGGTAAAGATTCTGTAACGTAAACGCTACGCTGCTAGAGGCCAATACCCCAACCACTTCCCTCATCCCTCTCCACCTGCCCCAAAGACCAGCAATAAAACAAAATAAATAAATATGTTCAGACATTTTAACACACAACGCCACCTAGTCCCAAAGTAAGCAGAGCTTGTACTATGGGTACTAGACAACTGATATTAATACTTATATACTTTTTTTTGTAAATACATACATATTATACATAGAAAACACCCAAACTCCGAAACAAATGGCGTTATCGAGGTCCATGGACAATGGTAATCGCTTACCATCAGGCGATACGTTTGCTCGTTTGCCCCTAATTCTATAAAAACGCTGTAACTTAGCCTGATTATTACCAGTAAATGTGAACTTTCCTAAAATGGAGTTTACAAAGCTATTTAATAATCTATTATATAAGTAATTTAATAATCGCTAATAACTTCACAGAGAAAAATGATGTTTAATTGAATCAGTTGCACGCAAAGTGAACTACCCTACATTTTATTATTTAGACCATACAGTAAAGGGGATGTCAGAATATACGTCAAACGTCATCGGCCTGGAAGACGGCTCTTCGGTTCTGATACAGCCATGACTTATAAATATTACATCCATGTAATCTCAACCTTATATACATACAATTCAATTAGTAAATTCAACTGTATAACTTTCACAGTAGAGCTCTTTTTTGTGCGTCAAAATATAATCAACAAAGGTTACGATTCTGTCAGAATGTCTAGATGAACAACCAATTATAAGTCAAGTTTGATATTACTCTTTACGATTTTGATACTTTTTTTATCGTTTCTTTTTGTATCGGTTTGAAGAGCGAAGTGGTTGTTTATAATTAAAATGGCGATTTCTGATCCGCTGTGTGATGCGATTTTTAATATCGTGTCGATCAAAACGGCTTAAAATATCTTATTAAGTATTCAATTTAGTATGAATCATGAGCAATAGGATTACAATTTCCTTTTATTATTTATGGCAAACAGTTGTCCAATGCGCAAAAGGGTCGCGAGAGTACCTTGTGGTAAGAAACTACCTATTTTTATTTAATAATTTATTAAGTAAATTACAAAAGTGCTTACAATTGATGCAATCACAATCTCATTTGAGTTTAACCGTGCACCAAGGTCATCGATTATAATAAATAAATTATACAGTCACATATGCTAACGCATATCGCTGTCTGCACTAGCCACTTTTTCTACAACAGAATAAATAATAAATAAATAAATATTTCGGACATCTAACACACAACGCCATTTATCCCCAAACTAAGCAGAGCTTGTGTTATGGGTACGAGACAACAGATATGAATACATAAATACTTTTTTTTGTAAATACACACACATTATATGTGCATAGAAAACACCCAAACTCCGAAACAAATATTTGCAGATCATACAAACATTTGGTCCGACCTAGGATTCGAACCCGAGACCTCATGGCCAGTAGTCGCATACGCTACCACTGCGCCACTGAGGCAGAACGACTTGTGAGAGTGCGTTTAGAAAAAAAAGTTGAACCAAACCTGCACCTACAATTCAAGAAAACTAGGCAGAGCTTGCACTGTGGTGACCAGACTGCTAAAAAGAAACTAGGTCATTATTTTCCAGCGTTTTTTTTATTGTTATATAATATACGTGGCAAACGAGCAGACATATCGCCTGATGGTAACCAATTACCGCCGCCCATGGACACCCACAACACCAGAGGCGTCACAAGTGCATTGCCGGTCTTTTCTTGAAGGTTTGAAGGCATAAGGTTTTAATTTCAGTGAATAGGCAAAGAATATATTTGCATACACTTTGTTGAGCAAACTTTATTTCTATTGAGTATTGTTAATTTCATTGATTGCTTGTTTGTTTTCATTTGATTTGATTTAATGATGATCCGGCAGAAATCCAAGGTCATTAACATAGCTCAGAGCATTAGCAAACTAAAGTGGCAGTGGGCTGGTTAATTTAACAGCATCAATGATTACAGTTGGGGTAAACGGGTTTTTGAGTGGAGATCGCTTCTCGGCAAACGTAATGTGGGACATCCACTGACCAGGTGGAGTGATGATCTACCGGTTGGCAAGAGCTGGATGCGACTGGAGAGGCCTATGTCCAGCAGTGGACTGCGATAGACTGATGAGCGAAAGCAGATATGTAGTTAATAGTTTATTGTATCATTTTTTAATAAATGTCCGTATCGCTATTAATAACTTGGTGTATGTGTGTTTTTTTTTCAATTTATGAACAATTTTGTAGAATTGTGCTAAATAGCATGCTGTATTCACCTTTGACGAGTCAGACATTTGAAAGGAGACCTCACTATATTTATAAAATTTTAATCATATTGTTATGACTGTTAGTGATTCTAAACTAAATAAATTCCACACAAATATTGAAAACAAAAACAATTCCTAAATAAACACACATTGAAATATTTTTAAATGCATACACGTTGTAGAAATATCAACATAATCTTATATGAATATAGACTAGTGTATAATAAAGTATAATTACATATATTTGTGAGCTTAAAAATTGACTAGTCTGCCTGATGGACAACATGAGCGGAATCTAAGAATAGTGGTCACCATACTCATTGCGAATGCAGACAATGCAGCATGGTGACCCACACTATTGCGGACTAGTAAGATACGTCAGCATCATTGTATCTCCAATCGCTCACTCACCAACGAAATATGAGAGTACGAATGCTGTCACTTTAGCTTGGTCTCCTGTGAGAAAAATCAATTTGGTTCTAGTATTTTTATATCAGGTTTCTGATGAATTATTTAGTTTCTTTAATATCAAGTTAAAGTTAAATTAATAATAAATATTCCAGATACAATGCCATCTAGTCCCAAGCTAAGCAGACTTGTACTATGGGTATTAGGCAACTGATAAAAATACATTTCTTTGTAAATACATACATATTATACACTTAAACTCTGAAATAAATATTTGCAGATCAAAGAAACATGTGGTCCGATCCGGGAATCCAACCTGAGACCTCAATCACAGCAGTCGCAAACACTACCACTGCACCACCGAGGCAGTTAAGATGCGCCGTACTATCCTCTCTGCATCATTTAAGGGTTGGCTGGTAGAAAATGCCGTAGGCGTTAAGTCCGCCAATGCATCAAAGCGTACTTTTATTAAATGAATGTTGTACTCCTTAAAAATATCTCTACAGAAAATTAGAATCGGTGCAGTGCCTGAAATCATAACGGACAGATAATTACTTCTGAATGCATAGTATAAAAGTATGGATTTTCTTGAACCCAGTAACAATCACAATTAAAACGAATCTAACGACACCCTCCAAGCTATTATCCACCACAAAGCATGCCAAATAAAATGTACATATTTGAATACACACAAAAACATAACCCTCTCTCTGGCGCAGTCTGGTAAAGACATTTCTGAATCGATTCCCGAATACTTAATAAAAATAATCCATTCAGACTTAATTCAAATACAAGCAATAAAACCAAATCATGATGGGTCATTTATTTTTCAAGTAACAATATTCTCGATACCATAAAAGACCAGGCTAATAAAATCAATACCGATATGTCCACAAATAGGGGGGCCGTTCCACTTAGAGATTGTTCCGAGACTTGGTCAGCTACTTACGGACCAATACGTCTTGTAAATATGGCTAAGAGAAAAAAGATAATCTTTGATTGTTTATTGTATTGAATCGTTTATGTACGGACAGAATATAAATTCAGTTAAAACTCTATTAAAATGGAATTGCATAACTTTCTTTGATTTGGCCCTTTTCCACATTTACACAGTATTGTTTTACTATGCTAGAGGCAGAATTTGCATATTTTTCTTAGAAACTATATTCCAGATAACACGATGTAATAAGTCACAATGAAATAATATGGATAAGGGTTATTATTAAACGTAAATAATAAGAGAAACATACATGTTTGGGCGTATATCTAATTTTAGATAGTCACTTGCCAGTAGGCTGATTAAGCGTTTCAATAGATAATAATAAGCCAGCTCAACCGGAAAGATAAAATCAAAAACCGGTGTAAATCAAGAACCAAAATGACTGCCTCAGTGGTACAGCGATATCTTTTGCGTAGCCGTTTAGGCGTGCGTTATTTCGAAGTTTAAGTGTATTCTATTAATATTAATGTTAATATAAACGTATTCAGAAATTAAAAGTAAAGAGTAGCTACAGGTAAAAATACCTACAGCACAAGCTCTGCTTGGTTTCGGCCTAAATGAGGGTATGTATAAGATATCTAAAAAAATCTTGAATAGCTTTTCACCAAGTGGCTAAATACCAGACAGATGGTCTGACTCAGTAGTCATGCCAAATTCTTAATGCAATCACCTCGTTCTCTGTTTCTTAGGTCAACGGAAGAATAAAATATACCGAGAAAATTATACTTATACTATACTACGGTATAATAACTTAATTGAATCAAAAATTATATTTGTATTTTACTATTTTTTTTAAAGCCAATATTAAATATTGTTCAAAGTGAATTTGCTAACCATACTACAAACGGTAGGCAAATGAGTTGTGCGAATGCCGATACCTGTGCGGTAGAGGACTTATTTTCATATTTGTCCCTCTACATTATTTATTACATTAGTCCCAGGGCTATCACTAAACTAATTTTTTTTTCATGATATTTTCACTAATATTATTCCTTAGATTTTGCCCGAGGCTCTGCCCGCGCGTATATTAGCTATCACGGTTAAGAGCGGCATATATTCTCTCTCAAGATTCAAAATATTTTATAGAAATCGGTGAAGTAGTTTAGTCGTGAAAGTCGTAACAGAGCTACTTTCGAATTAATAATATTAAGAATGAATATGTACGAAGGCTGATGTATAGTAAGTGGCCACCATAGACAACCATGCACCTACAATACAAGAGACAGAAGTGTATTATCACCTTTGTTTTACTTTAGTATTATCTGTTTAGAGCATCCAAGTGAATTAGCATATAGCATAACATTTATTGTAGAAAAAGTATAATAGATTTACACGACTGATCAATGGATGCACTTTGTTTTTTCTCTTTGTATATATTTGACAAACGATACGATACTATAAATAATATATGAATATTCCGTGGGAGAGCCATGCTTCGGCATGAATGGGCCGGCTCGACCGGAGTGATACCACAGCCTCACAGAAAACCGGTTGGAAACAGCGCTTGTGCTCTGTTTCACGGAGCGAGAGAGGATAACGGAGGCCCATACCTCAAAACCCTGCCCTCATCCCCCTCATCTTTCCCAAAGATTGGCAACGCACTTGTAACACCTCTGATGCTACGATGATGAGCGGCGGTAATCTCTTACCATCAGGCGATACGAATGCTCATTTGCCCCCTATTACATACAAAATAAAAAGCTAATATCGGACTGCATAAGAATTTTGGATACAAATTATAATACTCGGGCGTATTACGAATCCATTCACAATTCCTCATTGTCTGCCAAAAATGATACCCTTATTTTAGATTTTTCCGTAATCGGATAAAAGTGGGTAGGTGTGTCGAATCAAGAATATGCATATATACCTCCACTATTCATACCATGGGTTTCGTCAGAGGCAACTTACTGAACTATAAAGTATGCGAACTATGCAGGACCAATATTAACGCAAAGCACGTGGCATAGTTGAGCAAAACTTTCTTTCTAAGAAGGCCTATGTCCAGCAACAGACTGTTAAAAGCCGTTGATAACGAAATACGTAACGTAACATAGGATGTGATTCACAGACATTTCATCGACATGCGCCAAAAGACTTTAAATATATAAAATAAACTACACTTGTCTATAAACAGCAAAACTATAAAAAGACAATCTCCCCAATGGAGAGATACACCATTAAGATATCTAAACAGCCTCGTGCCAACCATAGTGAGCTCGCTGACGTGACCAAGCTTATTGTTCATATTTTTTACTCTGCCGATTGTCCCATAAGCATGGTATTCAAATTAGGTACAGCATTGTGACTATGGAAATACATCGGCGTTTCTGTGTTCAGTTAGGGTGAAGTCATTGTGGAGAATTTGTTAGTCAGGTGTTTTATATAAAATATTATAGAAAATATTACACAGCGATGTCCAGAGTGAATCTCAACGGTTATAACTGGGTTGATCAAATATAGACATATTTTTAAGAAGATATAAAACGATTTGCATGTATAGCTACCTAGCCCCCATAACAAACGTCTGCGGAACGAGTGTAACCACAGTGGTCAATTTGGAGAACCGGGAATGGATATAGGTCCCTATTAGGTGTATTGTATTTGGTCCAATACGACCAAGACCAGGAAAACGACCAGGATAACGATCGAGCCTAGGAAATATCCTAGTCTTGATCATCGTGTTTGCTAGACCGATTGGCCCGGGGAGGAGGTTATTTGGAAGCGATTGAACATATTTACACCTCTGTGAGAGGACTTGTCATCTCCCTAGCGTGGATAAAGTAGAGCTAGATATCAGTCGTTGGGGTGGCTTTGGGTAGAAACACCGCATACTCCTGACACTTTGTTCAGAAGTAGACGAAGTACTTAAAGAGTTTCTAACCCGACCATAAAAAAGAACAAAATCTTTAATTTTCCAAGTCACACATAAATAATAATAAATAAATATGTTCAGACATTTTAACACACAACGCCATCTAGTCCCAAACCAAGCAGAGCTTGTACTATGGGTACTAGATAACTGATATTAATACTTGTATACTTTTTTTTTGTAACGTGAATACCATTCGTTTAACTAATGATAATTTCGTTGCTATTCAACTTTCGCCATCAACCTTGAGTAAATGAGTATTGCTTGTGTAAGTTATCAGTCCTTTACTGCTAGAATTGGTATAATATATCCCTGTAGAGTGAATACCAATTAGCCAAAAAAATAAACTTTTACATTCATTGTGTACAAGACTTAATAAGATGAATAATTATTCTATTATGTATCGCGTCCTAACCAGATAGCTCTATTTGTGAGCAAGTATAGGTTTGTTTCTCTGTTTAAATATGTTTTCTACAATTACTTACTGTTTCTGAGAGTATAAAAATTTGGGAACTCCTATCAAACCTGGCATATGTCAGCAATACTTCAGCATGGACTAATCGTTTCTTCATAGTTGCTCCAGCACCTCAAAGTCCTTTGATTTCGGACAAATTCAACGAATTCCAACAAACCCTTTACATTCTAAATCTAAATATCATTTACAAAAATTACTTCGCAATACTCCTACATCTATAAATAAAACAAAATAATCTTCAACTGTACAACAAAGCGTTCTATCTAAAAAAAATTTAAAAACTTTGCTTTCAAGAACTTATAACACCCTTTGCGGCGAAAGGTTGCCAACTCACAAAACAATAACTAGACGGAAAAAACTTTATTTTTTAAACACCCTACTTAAACAAGACAACTCGCTCGCGTGCCGCTCAAGAGAAAAAAAAAACAATCCGGCCCTAAATGTTCACGAAAATATTTCAGATATTTAACAAATGGTTACCGCTAACGATGTCCTTTAATATTTGGAATATAAAATAAAAAATCCTCTTTTGTCGGTGGCTGGGAGTGGTGGTAACTTTTTTTCTGTATTTTAAACGCTGCGGTCCGTTTGTGCGCGGGAAAAATGCCCGCTTGGCCCACGGAAAACTTTTTTGCGGTAAGAAAAGGTTGTCTGCTGTGTGTTCTCTGTTTGTTATATTTTTTTCACGAAAAACTGATGGTCTTTGATGTAAATCGACATCAGAATTTCTCTTGAAATATTTTTCTCTAGACCATTTTTGAGGTTTCGAACAAATGTTACAAATTTTTCAAGGTATTTTTTGATATAAAACATAAAAATAAGTAAATTAGAAAATAAAAACAAGGAATACGGCAAACCATAGCCTGTTCAGTATCGAGATTATAATATAAATAGCTGTGACAGCGACTTCATCTGCGTGGAATAGTGACTTTGGTTAGTATTTATATAACCTTTCATCCCCCCTTTTAACCCCTTACAACTCTTTTTTCATATTTGAAAGTAGCCTGTGTCTCTAGACTAAGGCTCAGTAATTTGTCAATGCTAAAAACAAAAAAGAAATAGTGACAACAACAAGTGTATCCTCTCAAAAAAATACTTTAACAGAACTAAAGCTAAATTCCCCAATTATCATCATTATGTCCAATTAAATATTAACCAGCTTCTGAGACATTCCAAATTCAATGAGCTATATCAACATGCATGTCTCCAGGGTACCTTCGTGCACGTACAATGTCATGCTGTGCCATGACAATTGCACCTTGCACAACAGGTGGCGACAATTCGATAGGAACCGCCTTTGGATGGAGGGGAGTTATTAGAGCAAGTAGCTTGAATATAATTATTTACAATAAAGAAAATCAAATAATTTTAAGTAAAATGCTCACTAGCGTGACTTGAATACGTGTACACACGCGCATATGTACACAATATCGGATAAAAATACAACTACATTAAGAACGACCATCCTTGACTTCAAATATTATGATTTTCTTAAAGCGTATGATGACAGAATGATAGCCTATTTAATGGCGGAATGCGTTGTATACTACCAAAGTGGTTTTAGCAGTCATCATCATCATCATCTAATCGTTGGTCCTAGTTGCTTCCAAAGCTAACACTTTGGAGCCCGGGGTCCTTTTTCCTACTCTTTTTTCTCGACTTTGCCCGGTCTTCGGCAGGCTTAGCAGTGAGACCATTAACACACATTCACGATGTCAAACAAGCACTTTTTGGGTCTACCCCTTCTACCGGGACTCAGCGGAGGAAGCAAGGAAGCATAGTTACAAGATGTTTCAAGATAATTCAATGTGTGATCTTCATAAAAAAAATCTACTAGACCTACTTCAATTTTTCACTGTTTACTCTAAATTATTATTACTCTTATTGATAATATTGCTAATCATTATCATTATTAAATATTCACTTCTTATCATAAAAAGTTTATTCTTATTGTATCATTAACTAATAAAAGGCCAGAGAAACTAATTCGCTCTTCGCAAGTAACTAAATCTCGTGCAAAGGGGGCATATTGCCATCTAATTCTCGTAGGAACGCCAGCCAGGACCTAATGTTACAAGTTAGTTCAACCGAGTCTGATTTGGTAGCACTTACTCATATTTAAACAGGTTAGCAGAATTGAACTTGGAGATTTGATGAAGGGGCCTTCCTGAGAACTGTCGACATGAATTTTGTAATACTTGCGTATCTTATAACCAAATCTAGTTTTATCGCAAAGAGAATCATTGTGAGATAGTATATAGTACTATGTTAATGTACCAATTTTGATAGATTTTTGATCAATACGATGGGAAATAAGCCTATAAATACATGCAATAAATACACTGGTACTCACAGCATACAATCTTAGCATCAATACTTTTTAATATTTCATTGCTGGTCATGGTACAAAGTCGGTGAAGATCGACTTACACCCATCTGATGACCAATTCAATTTTTTTTTATTTGTATTTATTCATGAACACACCTATGACCGATTTCCAAAGTGCGTAGAGCCTCATGAGAAGAATACTGTCAAAGAAACTCATGGCCATTCTTTTTGAAAGTCAGATAATCAGGTTCAATAGGGTTAGTTTTCACAAGGTACTCTTAGATTCTGCTCATCCTTTCCACCATGCAGAGTAGAGTAACTTTGGCAGCCTCATGCATATATTTAAAATATTTTTTATTTACATGCAGGTTTCATTGTAAATTAAGAGCAATATATTAAGTCTTCTTCTTTTGATGATATGGAAATCAGCCGGATCAGCTATTTCTGCCAATGTCAAGTATTTCAAGTCTTCAATTCTAAGTCTTCGAGCCTTCAAGTCTTCGTCGTGATGGAATTAATGATAAAAAACATAAAAAATGTGGATGACATGAAATGGGGACCGTCTTTCGAAAAAACAAAAACCGATCTCCGCAATATATTAAGTAAACTACCCTGTAAGTTCATAAATGACACTAGGGACAACTGTCAGTGATTTAGCAATATTTTAAGGGCAATAGACCAAATGCCATCAAGCAATTTTTTTAAACCACATCGCTGTAATTATATTACATATGTGATTCATTATAAATCAGTTCGACTCAAAATCACTAGTTGCTATATCGTCGATAGAGGCTTTTATTTGACAAACCAGATACCACTTCATACATGTCCAGTTTTATTCCGTTGTAATAAGACTTAATTTCTCTTGACACGACGGGAAATACATTTTATTTATGGTGAATAATTAATATATATTATTCTGCATTCACAGTGGACTCTGTGTTGTTGTGTTAAAGGTGTTTTTAGTTTGTTGTTTTGTGTATTTGATTCTCGGCATAATGAACATTTAATAACACAGTTTTTTTATGTTCTGTTCGATACGCTCGTCTATAAACTTCAGATGAGTAGCTGAAGGCTATTTTCATATTTGGCCACAGAGTAGTTTAAAGACAGAATATTAATCTACTATAATACTAGCGGCATACACCACGGGTTGTGTTAAAAAGTGGAAAAATTTAAAAAGATGTATAGTATAGTCGCATAAAAGTTTATTTGAAATTACAAAGAGAAACTTCAATTATATTTATTTATATAGATTAAAAGTAGAAAATAATCAGTTCTTTTTCGAGACTTGTTTTTCTAACCACGCTGCTAAATAACTATATCCTACTGGTAAGTGGTGATCAGCACCTAAGAAGAGTCACATCATGATTTTGTTATTACTGTTCTTGGGAATGTATTCATGATGAAAAGTTAATATAGCAAAGAAGGTAAGGTGGCAAGAGGAAGGGTTATCTGGTTCTCAAATAGGAAATAGAACTAAGATTGTATGTGCTTACCTATTCGTCTCTATAGGCTTCACGTATAGACAGTAACAGAAAAAAACAGGAAGTTTATTTAACTAGATACTTATTGAAGGTAAGTCATATGATTTGAATTTTGAGAAAATTAAAATCAAGCTAGAAGTAGAACCACTAAGACAAAGTAAAATAACCTCAAATTAAATATCAGATAAGAAATAAAAAAAAACTTTATTGAAGGTGTACTTAATTTGAAAAATGTCTTTGCACTCAATAAGAAGGTTAAAGGTCATGACAAATACAAAGCACACTTAATAAACCATAAACAAAACAGTTTACGTCATTCACTAAAATATTTTCGAATTTGGAACATAACATTCAGAATCACATCTCGAGCAACTATGTCACGCAATGACATAACAACACTGGTACAGGGCTGGTAACACTGGTACAAATCCGATAATGCTGAGTACAAAGTTGCTAGCATTTACCACAGTGAAAAACCCATTTTCCCGCTCGATATACCAGCCGTATCAAGATGGGAGCAATTAAAGGTCGGATTGCTAGGAGGTAGGTTGTTTTGAATGCGGTATTAGAAAGTTTATTTAATGCATGCATATAGTTCTTATTATAATATATAGGACGTTGCGTATTATTTAAAATATTGCTCGAAGCCCTATGTATTTGTGAATTTGAATTAACCTAGAAATGTTCTAGTTAAAGAAGGCCCTGCACTTTTGTTGTTTTATTTTCATTCGTAGTCCTATTTACCGATACAGTTTGTTATACCTTCTATTCAGTTAGTCAAAAACTGCTGTAATTTTAGTCATATATACAAGAATATTATTTTTATTTATATCTATTGGATCAGTTTTTAATTGTAATCTTATGAGATAAGCAAAGGAAAGTATTAAAATTTAGTGCAATAAGATATTCGATTACTTTAAACAGTATTTTGTGGTCATTATTTAATACCTCATATAGGTAAACAACGAAATCACAGAAGACTAGAGTATAACTATAAAAACCTATTTTTATAGGTAAAAAATTTAAATAACTTGGGACTGACTTGTTTTAATATCAAAAAATGTAAGACTTTGGCTGCATATGCATATTAAACTTTGCTCGCATAAAAAGCCGCATCCAAATTTTTCCAGTTTCATTCCAAAACTGAATTGCGCATAGCGTTTTTACGGCATTCGGCGGAACCGTATGACTAGACGCGGCGGATCATTAATTCGAACTTTCAGATGTGGATGTGGCACAACCATAAAAATTACACGCGGCGCCACCCGACCGAGGAGAGTAATGATGGAGGACATGAGCCGAAAGATTTTAGATAATGTATTTTTGAACTGGATTCTGTATGCACGTGTTGGTTGTTGATAGTTCCGGGCTATTTGGTGACGACTTATTGAGTTCAATTCGGAGAGCTAGTCATAGAACTTTTGGTCTCAAATTATTCATGAGCTCTACTTTATATATTGCTTTAAAATTCCAAATACATATATTTTAGTCATCAGCTTTTTGCACGCCACTTACATCCAATTTCTGACGCATCTAGCTTCTACCAGCCACTTTGTGTGTAAAGTAACACAATAAACATATTACAAATAAATTACAAACAGAAAGAGAACAAATGATTATGCATATCACTTATGGGAATAGACCCTATGTTCTGGGATAAGTGGGTACACTACACATTGCCCTGAAAATTTGATAATCGAACCCTACGCCATTAAGCTGTACGAGAATGCAAATGGAGAAATTATAAAAAACGTAAAAAAGCAAAAGAAGCGAAAAAATATGAAACAGTAATAATTAACGCAACATTTGAAATATTTAAGATTAATGAACCGATTTGATCTGCACATTAACGTGTAACTAAAAATATTTGGAGCAATTAAAACACGGTCTGTTTTTTGTGTGCGAAAGGGACAAAAAACGATCGTGACGCCTGAAGCGAACATAGGATCGCCGCGTGTGCATATCTAAATAATTATATGGCGTTAACGGATAATGATTGAAAGGTCTTCACCTAGACACAGAGTAGGGAATCACAGAGCCTTTACACAAAGACGATGTTTTTATGTTGAGGCACTCATGGCTTAGTAGCACTCGGTGATTAGAAAAAATCACTAAGGGTAAGCGACAACGGTGAGTTCAGTATCTAGATATGGATGACCACTGATGGCATGATACCATGAGCGTCTCCGTGACTTGAAGGTCGCGGTATGCAGTCAGTCCCGGTGGTTATCATAGGATAACAGTCGTGAAGCTTAGTTGGAGGCATTTGGACGGCTTAAAAATATCCAACGGCAAGATTACCCTCAAAGTTATCTTGCCAGTCCCCAACTCACACTCAGCCAGTGTGGGGATAAGGACATATCCTCAACCCTCTCCCGAAAAGAGACCCGAGCCCAGCCGTGGGACATTATGGGCTATAGATCAAATATAAAATATATTACTAGCTTTCGCCCGCAGCTCCGCCCGCGTGTATTTCATAAAAAAGTGGTTTTCTATCGATAAAAGAAGTATCAAAATTATGGACTCAGTCTGTTTGTTACCTCTGAGAGCGATAAGGGGCTTGTGAATCCGGAGCTACAGGCATTTATGGGCTACAATAGACACTTTCATTGATAGAAAGAGTGTCGTCATGTTTTGTGCTACAGGAGCCAATACGGAGTCTGGTCAGCAGTTACAGTCTCTAAGATGAGATCCGTTCTTTTTTAAGGCAGTAGTCTGCTTTAGGAGCCGAAAAAAAAGCGTTTTTTCAACAATTTTTTTGAAAGGGAAGGAAATGATTGCGGTAAACGAAATTTTGAGACGATAGTATATTATATTCAAGTTTTAAAAAAAACTATTTTTATTATTACAAATTATTGAAATTTGCCAAAGTTGTAACGATTTTTCTGGGGCGCCTGGAGTGTGCACTCGTAAATCGGTGCCGGTGATGGAGGTCGTGCGATGCATCTGAAACAGTGGAACCAAATTTTTTTTTAGTTTTTATAAGTTCCTTTTCTATATGAACTAAAAAAATACCGAAGAAATGACGAAATTCCAAATTTTTTCGAAGTTTGAAAAAAAAAATCACTTTTTTGAAAAAAAAAATTCACTTTAAGTTGCAAAACAAGTAATTTAAATAGTACTTTTGTCCAACTTTTTTAGTTCAAATAGAAGATAATTCAATACTGAAGCTAGATCACTTTGGTTTTTTTCGATCGGACATATATTGTTTTCACTATCGCCGGCACCGTTTTCCAAAACTTGTGAAAATGAAAACTCGAGAAAACGGGCTGTAAAGTTTTCGGTCCAAAAAAATGTAAGTTTTTGGATACTTACACCAATTAGATGTTAATCGGCTATCCCCGGGCCATACAATAATCCTTCCTCTTCTTCAAAAAAACTCGTTTTGACGGAGGCTTTCCGTTCAATCTTTTCAGGTATATACGAGTATAGTCAAACAATAGAATACACGAAGGGGGGGAGCGCGCGCGCTCGGGTCTGCCCGAGCATTCGCACCTGCTCGACGCTCGGCCACTAAAACTGATCTAGCTTCGAAAATATGTTGAATTGGCCTCTAAAATTTTGAACACATATTCTTGGATAGTTTTGGAATAGATTTAAGACAAAAACGAAAAATCGATTTTTTGAAGCCTGTAAAGCAGACTACTGCCTTAAAGGTTTAAAGGTCGTATCAGTCCAGAAATACAGCATGCGATGATTTGTTCTATAGATTGATTGTCTCGGGTAGAAAATATCTTGAAACGCGCACAGTGGTGGAATACCAATTATCCAACTGAAATTTTTTAAATTAGAAAAAAAAATTGATAATAATATAACTGAAAGTTAGCTAAGTACTATTACAAATTCAAAGGTTTTATCGTCGTGAATAGACCCAAACATCAAGTACCGTAGAGCTACATCAAATATCTTTAAGATAAACTACACATAACCTTCTTGGATTAAAGAATGACGAATACTCATATAAAAAATAATTTTGGTTGTCAAGCCGACACCGTTTCACAACACAATTATTATGGGCATAATACTCACTACGAAGAGTACTGGTCAAAATAATTTGCCAAAATTCCGACTCTACATCACTGGGGCATCTCCCTTGAGATCAACGCAATCCTCATGATTTCCTCACTGCATTCTTCTAAGTATAACTTTATCAAATATTCAGATCTATTTACATAATCACTTTCTTGAGCAAAAACCAGTAGCGATTTATTAAACTGGTGGCATAAAACAAATTTTGTCATAAAATTTTCGAAAAATTTCCACCTCAATTTTGGTACATGAATTATTTGATAACCGGCTTCTTACATATATATATAATTCTAAAACAAACCAGTGTCCACTTTTCTGTTCCGAGAAAATACATAGCCGCGAGCGCCTCAATGGGATCGATCGGGCGTAACGTACGCTGTCCTTTTCGTGCACACGTAATAAAGTACACAAATAACAAGTGTGAGCGTAACAGGTATAAATCCTACCGATCTGAAACCACGCCCCTACAATCGATCAGATAAATGAAAAACCAGTTTTTGAGCGCAAGCGCAGGCGATTTCGATCTCGTCATGCGTTGATGTTCGTTTCGCGATTACTCTCAGCTTTGTATTTAAAATTATCTTTATTACAGCATCCGTGGGAGTCTTAAATTTAACATTTAAATGTTTATGTCTCCATGAGTCACAATTATGTACGTTTAAATGTTCAATCGTGAATCTCTCTCCATGGAGGGTCAGCGTTGACGGTCGTTGACACGCCGATTGAAGGATTTCAACTCGACGAACTATTTATATGTTTTCATTTACATTGACATATAAATATTGTGTCTATTAAAAGGTATTTTTTTCTTTTTGAAAATCTTAAATAGTAAAGTTATTTAAATTTGATTTTAATGCTAAATTTTGCATGAATATGGTTATTTTATTGAACTAATTTATTTAAAGAGGTATCTCAATATTAAGATCACTTGTTCTAAGCTCTATGATACACATTTTGGTTTTGTTTTGCTCTTTTTTTATGATTCACTTAGATTGCTGATGTTAGCTACTTTTAATTATTTTCTACTAATAACTTGACATATTTCACATGATTATGATTTTTTAGGTAGAGCTTGCCCTATAAAAAAATATTTTAATAAATATTCCGGACATCTAACACATAACGTCATCTAAACCCAAACTAAGCAGAGCTTGTGTTATGGGTACTAGACAACTGATATAAATACATTAGAAATATACTTTTTTTATAAATATATGCATATTATATATGAATAAAACACAAACTCAGAAACAAATATTTGCAGATCATACAAACATTAGGTCCGACCTGGGAATCGAAGCAACAACTACGTCAACTGTCTGAACTACGAATGGTCAACGAACGAAGTTAAATGCGATAAGGAAAGCTGAAAGTTTTTTCCACCAACTGAATGAGGTTCCCGGAAACCGAACTCTCCTCCTTCTCTTTTAATCTGGAGAATTCAGAGGCAATTTTCATTAGTTTAGTAGGTAGTAGAGCCACGATTATTTCAGCGAGTACGACCCGGCTCGACCGCCCAATGGTGCAGAAGGATCACTAGGCCGGTGTGGGTCACCATGCTGCATTGTTGCGTTATCTGCATTCTCAACGAGTATGGTGACCACTACTCTTGGATTCAGCTTATACTTTCCATCAAGCAGAGTAGAGTCATTTTGGCAGAGCAAAAAAACACTTCATTAGAGATCTGACCAATGGATCTTCTGGGATTGAACGCAATGCATTTTTCAGGTTTCGAGTACAACTTTAAACACATAGAGTTTACCAATTATAATTTGATCTCATGTTTTCTTTTTAAATAATACATCTATCGCTATAGCAATACTTGAAATGGACACAAGAACGCCCAGACATAGAATAACAATTGGTAGATCATACAGTATGGTCCTGTAGGGCTTGAACCCACAACACTCGTCATCATCAACAGCTTTTAATGGTTCTCTACTGAATATAAACCTCACCTCTGAAAGGAAGACTTGGTCTTTCAGACTTTCCTTCTTTTATGAGGCAACCGTTTAAGCCATTAAACCAACAGCGCAATCAAAGAGAAGAAGAATGGATGGAGGAATTTGTACTACGCGATGATGAATAAAGACTGGAAAATTGAGAGAGAAAGCTAAAAAATTAATGGAAAAAAAATATTGCATCAAATAAATTTAGGAACCATGTACCTATGTTCATACTAGAAACATCAAATTATAATCGTTGCCAGAAGATGTCACTCAGTCTGTTGAAAATTTTATGTACAAACAGCTTTTTGGGTATTCAGTAGTTCTATTCTTAAATGTTCTGATAAATGTTGAGAAAGATATGAGAAGAATATAAAGTTACTCTTAAAGAGTGATTCTTCTATTCTTTCTAAAGGAAATCCAGACTTAAAAGTGGGATAGCACTACTAAAGGTGATCTTGTTTTTTATTTAATATAGGGCAAACGAACATACGTCTCGCCTGATGGCAAGCGATTACCAGCGCTTATAAACACCCACAATACGAGAGAGAGGCGTCACAAGTGCGTTGCTTTGGGTTACGAGGGGAGGGGTTGTTGTATGGGCCTCCGGTATCCTCACTCACTGGGTGAAACACAGCGCAAAGCGCTGTTTCACACCGATCGAGCCGGCCGATTCATGCCTAAGCGAATTTTCCATCTCTTTGTAGTGCTGACCTGCTTAGATTGCTCCATTCATCACCTATTAAGGCACCAATGGGATAAATAGGGATGCTGACACTGACTCTTAATCCGTCACGACATTAGTGTCTAAGAGTTACTTGAACTTAATAAAAAAATAAAGAATCATCAAAAACGAATGCTCTTCAATTGCAGGTGTGCATATGAAGAGTTAGGCATCTAGTGACTCGTGTAGTAACATAAAATTAATATACCAGCCCAAGAAAACTGATTTCTCCTGTCTACTGCTAACTTATTGCAGACCGGCACATATCTTTTTCAATACTCCTTATTGTATCTGCTATCCGTATTAAATCTGTACCGTATAACTCAACATAAAAGTTCTTCTTCCTTTAGATTTTATCGAAAAACTGTCTCGTTTGTTTGTTTGTCTGCGTTGCCTTTCATCATTTGAAATGACGCAATATAAATGCATTTTACATCCACTACCACATACTACTATTATTTAAATGCATAGGTACACTTAATATTATAAATTCGAGAGTTACTTTGTTTGTCTGTTTGTTACACTTTCACGGCTAAACCGCTGCAACGATTTCAATGAAGCTTGGCATGAAGATACTTTGAATATTGAGGAAGGACACAGGTCGGCGGCCGCCAGACAGGTACGGCCTGCCACGAGACCTCGTCTCCTTAGAAACCCCTCCCAAATCATCCACAACTTCCGACCTAGTGCTGGCTGACGGGCGCTCTATTAGGATCCATACCCCTTGGAGCTCGATCTCGCCAAGGACAGGTCACTATACTGGACTAGACTCGAGCGTTACTAGCAGGTCGTTCACCCTGTGGGGCCTACGCACGAAGACACGACACCGTTGGATACACCCATCCCACCAACACCCCGGAAATACTAATTGGCCCATTGGGCCCACCCCAGTGACCCACCTGTAGTGGCAGGCGGCGCTGAGACCACATTGACAGGTTTTAAACCTGGAAAGGTTACCCCGAGACCCCTAGGGGGTCTATGAGAAGAACTACGAGGACGCAGGCATCTCTCTACGTGAAAACTATACACACGCGGGCAGAGCCGCGGGTAAAAGCTAGTAGGTAATTAGGAAAATAAATTTCAATGAATGGCTCTATCTAAGCATTGTATAGTAGTCAAATATAATTTTGACAGTTATTAGTGTATTGAAATTGTGACGTATTATTACACGTATTAAATAAGAGTTGAAAGTTTTAGACCCAAAAATTGTAATGATTTCTCGCTACTGTACAACAGATGTCACTACACACCCTAAATGACGAGTCGCAACTCTTACGCATTCTACACTACCGCCATCTGTGGAGCCAAAAATGAACATTCTGTCCCTTTGGTAACCATTTCGATTAGACCTCCAATATTCATCATGAACACCATCTTTAGTTAGCGACGGAGGGGTTTTCTTAAGTTAGCTATTAATAATTCGATTTTAATAGCAGCTGAAGACGTTTGATACATTTGTATGATGTGTACTATTACTTTTACAACGAATGATTGCTTGAATGATGTTCGATAATTCGTATGGAGAGCGGCACGGTTGATTGCAATATGTCTTATAACATTTCTTATTGATGGCTCTCTAGAAATAAATATATTTTATGAGTTCAAGATACGCCTGAGACATTCGTGATGGATCACAGGTGTCGTTAGATAAATTAGTTGTTAAAATGTGTAAGTTTATCTGCACTTCGCAAGGATTTTGCCAGACATGTTAATTCTTTTGTTTATATAATGTGATATAGTAAAGTTATTATGAGGACAAGAAGTGAATTGAGAAAAAAACAATTTTATGTATAAGTAAGTATCCCTTGAAAAATAGTTTTTAGTTTAAGCCGTCGGAGAGCCACGTTTCGGTACGAATGGGCCGGACTCCCAGAAAATCGCTGTGAAACAGCGCTTGCGCAGTGTTTCACTGAGTGGGTGGAAATACTGGAGGTCCATACCTCAATACTTACCCCATCCCTCTCCCCATACCCCAAAGGTTGACAACGCACTTGTAACACCTCTGGTGTTGCTGATGTCCATGGGCGGAGGTATTCACTTACCATCAGCCGATACGTCCCCTCGTTTGCCCCCTGATCCATAAAAAAGCTATAGTCGAGCCACCTCGTGGTAAGTGCCTGCATTCGCCCATGAAACTAGCAACATAGAAGTCACAAGTGCTTTGGCGACCTCAGAAGAAACTCATCACTTTGAAGGATAAGTACTTTCAAAATTATTATCCTAAACATACTTATAAATTCATAAAATAATCACTAAACCTACCACATTAGCTTAACTTCTATTTAGAAAGGTCAATTGTTTTAGTAGTCTGCAGTAAATATGATTATAATAGCTTCAGAGTGTGATGTAACAATTTCATACACTGTTAGGCAAAGTAACTTCTTGGCGTACTTATACTATGGATTATGAGAGTTTTGATTGATACAAGTCGTGGTTAGCTGGTAACTGCAGGAATGAAAGAGATCACTTAAGTGGTCGCCACGTCGCTTTCTACTGCGCTAAGTGTTGTGGGTTCAAATCCCACATTTTTTTATTTACATAAAATTTATTGTTCACAATAGTTAAATCTTAATCTAAGAACATAGGTCCACAAAACTGTTTTAAATAGTTTGTCTATGGACTCAGTTGAGCCTCTTTATACATTATGCTTGTACAGAACACTATACAAATCACACCCATGCATTAGATACATGCGTATGTACAGTCCCATGCACTATGCGCAGTCACATTTACATATTCACGTACAATTGTGATACATACTATCCAACTTAAAACATGGAACAACACTTTGTGTCATCCACGGACTATTTTTTGCCAGGGTGTTCTTTGTGTCTGTTTCGTTTATGTTTGTCAAGTCCTCCGCGGCACATGACGTAATGATAGAGTTACACAAACATACCTGCAACCGACACAAACAACACCCAGTCGTCTTTCCATCGCTTTGACTGTCTCCCTCTACCTATTCTGCTTTCTTTAGGGTACCATTCCGTTATTATTCTGGTCCATTTCTCTTACTTTTCTCTCATTATATGTCCTACCCAGCGTCATCTTGATTTTCTGTTGATTGATTGCACTTTTCTAAACTTGCTCTCCTTTGATATTTTTAAATTGTATTTTATCCCTTCCCCTTACCCCAATATGCTTCTCTCTATCCGATTCTGACATATATTTAATTTATTTTGTTGTTTGAACAAGTTTAAAGCCCATCCGTATGTAAGACACGGCAGTATGCAAGCATTGAAAACTTTTCGTTTCTCTGCTATAGAAATTTCTTTATTTTTCATTATTATGCTCAACGACCTGAATCTCTTCCAAGTGTTTGCTATTCTTCTTTCTGTTTTCTTTCTGCATGCTCTCTGTCGGTGATAATAACAACGAATTTACAAAGTATTGTTGTTCAATTGTATCATTATAATTGTATAAGCAATCTGTCCGATTTTTTCCAAAGTTGAATTGAGTTCCAAAAGTTGACGTTAGTAGGCTTAACTACTTTTTTTACACGCAAACTATAGCTGAGTAGCTCAATATGTATTTCAAAAGTGATCTTCTTACCCCTTCATAAAAACAGGTAAATACTAATGCACGTATAAACTCCAAAACTTCTCATTGAACAGGTTGTCTGCTTGTCTGTCACAAATCCTCCCAGATTAAAAATCAAATATTCAAATACCCCATCTGATACCTCATTATACCAACAATTTATTATCTATAGGTCATTTATCTCCCATTCTCTTTCTAAAGTCGACCGTCAACATTCAAATTTTCGATACATTATAGAGATCAACTCGTCACATCCCAATTTAGTCCACCATTGTATGGTAACTACGCATTTGGGTACAAAAGACCGCAGCGAAAGGAAATTGGTCTATAAGACCGCTTCCGTTGACACTGTTAACTGTTTTTTTTAATAATTTTATATAATTGGTTATTCTGTGTGTAGATTATAAGTTAATTGTTCTAAATAACAATTGGGGACATAGATATTTTGTGTTATCTTCATTTTATTATTTTTGGTAGATAGGGACACATGAATAGATTATCATATAATGTTAAAAGACTATTGGTACCTGTTACTTAAAACACATAAGTACATTGTAGCTAATTAAGTGCCTTAAAGTTATTGAGCTGCCCCTCCGGTAACAATGATTCAAAGCAATCCAATAACTAACCTCTATGGCTAGCTTAGTATACCAAATCCTAAATCCCTATGTCCAGCATCTATCTGAGTTGTATATCGTCATTGACAGTTCCATAATTAAATAGTCTACTTTTTTATGTCAGAGGGGGCAATCGAGCAAACGTGTCGACTTATAGCAAGCGATAACCGCCGCCCTAGACACTCGCAACACCAGAGGCGTCACAAATGCGTTGCTAGCCTTTGGGAGATAGGGAGGGGTTGGGCTATAGGCCTAAGGTGTACTCACTCAATTAAACACAGTGCAAGCGCTGGCATGCCAAAGTGTTGCTCTCCCTCGCTTTGACATCCATGGGAATCTATCTCTTTTGTCTAGACATAGATTACAATATAGAAAAACCGGTCCACTTAATGTACATAAGCCTCTGTTGAAAGATTTTGGCAAAAATAACGGAATTTATTTTTATAAATTCTGTTATTTTTGCCAAAATCTTTCAACAGAGGCATCGTACAGCAATTTATATGGCTACTTGGACCTGTTTCAAACGAGATGTAAATACGGCCCTTGTCTACCCAACAATTGAGCAAAACCATCATAAAATTATCCAGAATGACATGAAAATTAACACTCACATAATTCGAAGCTGAACAAACGAACACGGTGATGATTGACTTCCTCAGCGTGGGTAGAACGGCATTGGATTAAACTAACAAGATTAGATTGCTCTTAATGGCCGCGAGACAGTCCAGGCGTCGATTGTTATAATTAATGACTCATAAGCATATCAGGTCACATGAATACCATGTTCTTTGTCTACTGGGGTCATCTTGGCAAGTTTTGGGGATGGGAACGGATGGATGGAGAAGTCTACTGTCTAGTTAATTAGTATGATCTAGAATAACAACCGTTGTGAGATATTTCATATACAGGTTTTCAGCCACTCTTCAGCTCGTGCTATGATTACCTGGTTACTGATAAACATACTACTATATTTAAAAATACATATTATTATGAATAAAATACACACTCATGCTTCTTACACAATTATTTGTCCTGGGTGAGAATCGAACCCAGAGTCTCTGGATTAGCAGATAGTATCAGTATCACAAAACCGGCGGGGCCCATCAAAATCAGACCAAAAAAAGGGAATGAGAATGATAAGTGTCTGTATATTTTGGTAGTTATGTAAAATTAAATAAATATAAACATAAACATGTGTGTTTATCACTTGTAAAGCACTTATCGTAGTCACTGTACTCAATTTATAATAATATGTTAAAAAATATTCTCTTATGCGGACCATAACACTCACAAATAATGTGGCTTTCTATTGGTAAAATAATTTTCAAAATCAGTTCAGTAAATTCAGAAACAACCTGTATTTTGTAATTTATATAAATAAAAATGAATCTCCGAAATGTTAAATATTTCTTATATTAATTTCCTAACGGCTGCACCAAATTGTAGAATACTTTTTTATGTGTTCTTTATTGTCAGCACAAGATTTGTGTAGAAGAAAATTGTATTTTCTTTTTAGAATGAAGAAGTAAGTAAGGCAAGTTTAGAAGCTAAGCAGAAATTTTGAAAATATTTACAAAAAAAAAATGGCGCTATAGAGGTCGCCGGATCTGTTAGTATTAGTACAAACGGAAGCATTTGCCACTTTCAGTTCTAGAATATAATAAGCCATGCATAAAATACCTTTCTGAAATGAGTGGGAATCAAAACACCATCTCTTACTTAGTAATTGAATGAAATACTAAATGTCAACGTTCAATCGTTCGTTATTTTGTCAAAAGCGTGTACAAAGATTCCTACTTCTTCTCCCCATTCTTATTAAGCATTGAAGTTGTATTCAATTCAATTATAAGTGAACTTGTACTATTTTAAGATCAATTTATCGAGATAGAGTTAATGAGTAATAAATAAAGTACAATCTTGTAAATACATAAAATACTCTTTGAAGGTCTTGAAGTTAATTACTTACATCTGTCCATTCCGACCATTTATTTTTGTCGTAGGAAATGTTACTGAATTGTTTTTATCAATGGTACTTAAGTGTCTTTAAACTTTTTAATGATATCCCAAAGATCTGTACAATTTTTACGTTTGTAAAAACAGTAACATTATAAATTGGAAAGTAACTCTATCTGTCAGTCACGCTTTCACAGCTAAACCGTTATACAGATTTTTATGTAATTAATATATATAAATATTTTTTCAGGAAGGACATATGTCCTTTTTACCCAGATAACCGCGATACAAGTGGGCAAGCCGCAGGCAAACGCTAGTACAATATAAGTATTTGCACTATGCGGAAGTCGAGACTACGAACCCCTAATGTGCTAATCAATCGCCTAACACCTGCACAACATAACTCGACCAGAGTAGCCGATTTTATGCAAGCACTTCTATGTTACTCAACTTGATGAGTACCTCACCATACTAGTACTAGTTTTGCACGCGACTCCGCCTACGTTTTTACAGGATATCGCACCAAAGAGTAGCCCATGTCCTTCCTCAAGAATCAAAGTATCTCCATGCCAAATTTCATTGAAGTCGGTGCAGCAGAATTGGCCGTGAAATCAGGACAGAGAGACAGTTACTTTCGCATAAATAATATGACAGGTGATGTATTATTCAAAAAAAAACCCCGACTGCACCTATATTATCTATAAAATAATAGTAAAAATTATAGATATATATATATATATATATATATTCGTATTTACCTTTTAAAACTATTTATTTTGATACCACACTCTATGTATTTTGAAATCATTTTTTTAGATTACTTTTTGGCTCCGAAAATCCATAATTTGGTTTTTATTTTTTATTTTAATGTACCCAGTCATGTCACTCCCAGTCGTGGGAGTGACCCCACGACTAAGACGAATCCATTGACACCACTCACAAAGAACTACGGCAAGCCGTTTAGGCTCTAAGGCGTGCTAAAGAAATATACATACATGAATACACTCGATAAACATGACCCTCCAACTTCCGCAGTAGGGTATAAATTTTGGATTTATTAAGAGTATCACTAGAGTTACTAAGGAAACCTCCATATGTGATACCTCACGAAAACTATTAAAGAAGATATATATCAG
The DNA here is from genome assembly GCA_003709505.1 of Hyphantria cunea. Taxonomy (NCBI): domain Eukaryota; kingdom Metazoa; phylum Arthropoda; class Insecta; order Lepidoptera; family Erebidae; genus Hyphantria; species Hyphantria cunea. The sequence continues at coordinate 597,663 of PKRV01002124.1, forward strand.
ATTTGACACCAACTATCGTTAATAGTTTACAACTGGACATACTTATTACCATACCATCCTATATAAACAGGATGAAATAAGGTTAGTGTTTGTGCTGTTGTCTTTCGTATATACGATTTGAATCGACTAAAATCATAAATCCTTTTGATGGTATATCGTAGACGGTCTAATTACTTAGCTACATACAAAGAAAGTACAGTATTGTGTTAAAAAGTACGTGTCAATATAATTTATCAAAACTGTCTACTCATCTGTCGAACAATTTATCTGAATTAATTTTTAAAATAAACACATTATGTCCCACGCATACCACCTATTATTACCCAAACAAAAGCCTTTTCAGATTATTTATACCGATAATTAATTATGTTATAAATAATAGATATCTTTATCAACAAATAACACATGAAATGATCTGTCATCGTGTCTCCATTCAATTTGTATGGTGAAGGATTGAATTAATAAAATTATAAAAGGATTGACACACAGTAAAGACAAATTGTGACTTGGATATAAACAGTATAGTTTTTAATATTTAGTATACGTAAAAACCATAGATTTTTTATGTAAAGTGTATTATTATGAGACGAGAGTGTTTTAAGTATAAGTTGAGGAGGAAAATCTTCATTATGGGACATTTTTAAGGTTATTCTTTCATTTAGTTGACTCTTGAAACATCTTGAAAACTCTTTCAATAAATTTATTAAGAAAGTCAAAGAGTATTGCCGTGGGAGAGCCACGCTTCGCCATGAATGGGCGTTCTGGACCGGAATGATATCACAGTGTGAGGACACAAACCGGTATGAAACAGCGTTTACTTGTCTGTGTTTCACAGAATGAATGAGGATATCGGAGGTCCATACCCCAACCCCACCCTCCATACCCCAAAGGGCCGGCAAGGCGCTTGTGACGCCTCTGGTGTCGCGGGTGTCCATGGGTGGCAGTAATCGCTTACCATCAGGCGATACACCTGCTCATTTTTTCCATAAAAAAGTCAGACTTTCTAACTGTGGGTACATAGTCACATTTTAATCACCAATCATAATGTAGAGTAGTATTACAATTGAAAAATAAATAAGTATATGCATAAATATAGGTAGTATATAAATACATGTGTATGTGTATAAAAATAGATATAGATGAAAATTAGATTTTTTTCTCTATTGAAATGCAAACACAAAAATATAAGTGATTAATTAACTTTAAAGAGGAAGTATGAGCTCCATCGGTTCTCAAGGGTTTTCAGATCAAACCTAAAATACAAGAGTAAAAAAAATATTCACAGATTTTTAGCAACTCAAAACTTTTACTGAAAATATTGTTGTTTGGAACTATAATATGATTTTAACCTGTTGAGTACATGTCTCTATCTACTACTAGGAAACGTCCCCAATAGTTTTCAAGAAATTTAGCGTGCAGAGGGTCTCAGAGGACGATAAATCGATTTTTAACGAGAAACCGAAAAAAATACCGAGCAAAGCTCGATTATCAAAGGTAGTTTATGTTTAAACTTTACGTATACTATAGTTAAAGAGAACGATATGAAAACTTTTAAAGGATTAGAGGCGGTGACAGATCCGTTTCCACAATAAAGGCTCTGCCACAATTGATTTATGACTTCCAGCGAATAAAGCCTCCTGTGGAAGGTTTATGTTACGATGTTTTATTTGGGCACACCGTCTCAATGGAGTGGAGAGTCATTGCCATGGTTATACGTCTATATCACACTCCGATGAGACTTAAGTATCTTTTAAGTTAATTTTGATATAAGATTGTATTAGAACCAGTCAGAACTTGATGACTTTTTTTTAACGTAATATTTAACGATTGACCAGGATTTCTCATGGATACCTGCAACTTTTATGACCATGACTGCTGTGCTTTGAGGTCTTGGAATCATTACCGAGTCGTATGAAGTGTTTATTGGAACTGTAAATATTTGTTTCGGAGTTTGGATGTTTTTATGTATAATGTATAGGTAGGTATTTATAAAAAAAATATGTATGTTTGTGTGTCCGTTAACTAGTGCCGATAGTACAAGCTCTGCTTAGTTTGGGGCTAGATGGCGTTGTGTGTCAGATGTAGAATATATTTATTATTATGATTCTGAGGAGTACAATAAAATAACATTGATAAAACAACCGTGATTACTTACTAAAAGCTTTGGAAAAGAGTCATATAAATACAAAAAGATAAACCAGTCTGCCTTCATTAGATGGGTTTCAATTCAATCAAATCAATATTTATTCGAAGTCATAGGTGTACAAGATATTAAATAACAAATTTATTCTATAACGGTGATTAGGAACAATCAATTAGAAAAAGGTAAGCAACGACGCCGCGGTGACCACTGGAGGTACGATACCATGAGCGTCTTCATGATTCGGAGGTCATGTTAAGCGGTCGTGAAGCTTAGTTGAAGGCCTTTGGGTGGCTTGAAAACATTCGACAACAAGATTACGTAGCCAAAACGTTGTCATGCCAACTCCCAACCCGCAATCAACCCAGCAGTGGGACATTATGGGTTGTTAATGATAACTAAAATACTTTCCTAATTGCCATCTGGTACTATTAGTATAAAACTGTACACTAGTAGCGAGTTCTAGTTAAACAAAGGCCTTTCAGTGAATCCCAAATTAGTTACCGTTTGTAAAACGCTGTTGAAAAGATTCTACGTCTAGACGTAGAAAAAATTACTGACTTATTCCAAAATTATTTGTCCCAGGTGAGTATTGAACTTTAGACTTGTGCCGCAGTCAGGGTCAGTAACCACAGGACTAGTGAAGCTGTAAAAAAACATATTTGTCCCAGGTGAGTATTGAACTCTAAACCTGAGACTCAATCAGTATCAGTAACCACTGAACCAATGAAACGATAAAAAAAAAGTCCCAGGTGAGTATTGAAGTCTAGACCTGTGACGCAGTCAGGATCAGTAACCACTGAATCAATGCAAATTTAAAAACAAATAACAAGTAAAATTATTAAAAGAAAACCTTGACTTACAAAAATTTTCGATATCTGCCAACTTTATTAAATTCAGGTTTTTTTATTTATTTTGACGTTCCCAGTGTCACTCTCACAACTAAGACGAATTGACACCACTCACATAAAAATACAACAAGCCTTTTAGGCTCTAGGGTGTGCTAAAGAAATATACATATATACACTCGAAAAACATATCCCTTCTTCTTTCGCAAAAGATAATATAAACTAAGCGAGCAAAGTCAGAAGAACATAAAAGATTGAAACACACTTACTTAGTAACAAACAAAACAAGCAAATTATTAAAAAAAAAACACTACGTCAATATCTGTTATTTTTATTAAATTCTCTACTTTGATGCTCACACTCGATGTATTTTGAAAACATTTTTTTTGAGATTACTTTTAGCTTCAAAAATCCTTAATTTTTTTTATTTAAATTTTGATGTACCCAGTGTCACTCTCGCGACTAAGACGAATCTAACGACACCACTCACATAAAAATACGACAAGTTGTTTAGGCTCTAGAACGTGCCAAAGAAATATAAATACATATATTCATACTCGAAAAACATAACCCTCTTTCTTACGCAGCCGGTTAAAAAAATGATTAAGTAACTATGGCAAAACTTATACACTTTGCAGAATTCAAAAGCTAAATATCTATATACATATTAACACATAAAGCAAAAACTATAAATATTTTCCTAATACAGGTCGTATGTAGGATGAGTGAGAAAATCCAGAAGACATAAAATAATTAAATTAATTTTGGTAGAATTCCGATAGCTGGACGAACACTAGTGTATAAACAAATATATATTACTCAATAGCTTAGCATTAATACCGATAATCAGTCGATAAATCATTTCTAATTTTTTCGTCTCAGAAAACTTTAAATGTAAATAAAAGTACGCAGCACCTACTCAGGCAGTGCTTGTTACTGGTCAAGTATTGTGAACTGGCGCACAAAAGGATTTGAATCAAAGCGTATAGTTGAGAGCAAAAATATCGCACACAGGCCCCGTGATGTATTGGTTCACGCTATATCCAGGGCTACCACTAACCATATATTAATAATTTTAGTTGTAAATAAATATAAACTGTTTGTTTTTATATTACTAAATAAAATAGAAAAAATATCTAGTCATTACCAGCTCCACTCGCCTAATTGTATCTTATTTCATGAGAATCACTTGAAAAAGACGACGTAAACAATGGTTTGTCCCTTATTGCAACCATTTGGGTGTAAAATTGTCCTTTTTTTTTCTTCTCTTGATGAGATGGCCACCAGCCGGGTCAGCTATTCCTGCCAATATCAAGTATTTAAAGTCTTTAATTCTAAGTCTTCGAGTCTTTAAGTCTTCGTCGTGACGAAATTAATGATAAAAAATATAAAAAAATGTGGATGAAATGAAATTGGGACCGTCTTTCGAAAAAACAAAAAACGATCCTCCATAAAACATTTCATAATAGCTCTTATGTGACGTGTTACATCATCTGGCAAAACTAAAATATTTCATAGATTAATTTTGTTCATTTTTAAATTAACATCATTAGTTACTAAGCAATCTATTTATGTGGTAAAGCCTTTTAAATTGGCTATTCCATAGATAAAAAGGGGAAGATGCAGTCACCTTCCTCTGTGCGTTAATATCTGAGTATATTAGTCAGTCAGTGCTGACTAAGATACCCAGAGATCAATTCACAGCCCTTACCAATGAACCTAAAATCCTGAAATTTTGCATGTAGGTTCTCTATATAACGTAAATGAGCACTAAGAAAGGAATTTTCTAATGCAACTCCTGATAGGGTACACTATGGGATGAAAATAACTGCTCCTGCACGAGGGACGCTGCGGATAAAAGCTTGTTATTTATAAATGTTATGGGAAATGGTTTAGTGGTTATTTAGTTTAAAAGCACCTGTTGAATGGATATACGTTTTATATTAGCTATAATATCAATTTTCTTTTTCTTTACAGTCGAATAACAACCACTACATAAATAGTAAAACAATTAAGATAATTTATAATTTATATAAAAATTTTCATTTTTATCAAAAGGATCAAATTTCTTTAAGCAATATCATAATCGTACTGGTGACAATCCTGCGTGGTGCGTAGGCGCAGACATCGCTTGAATGGCTGACTGTACACCGAGTCATGTATTGTCAACCTTGGGAGCTATTCAAAGCATCTTATTTTTTCACTTATTCATAATAAAATTATAATGTAATATAATAATACATCGACCCCACCTGCAGCCAAAATAGACTCAGTGTCATTAAGGGTTAACGCTTGCAGTATCCATTATCCTAGCTCGTTTGCTCTATACTTTTTTAAAAATTAACTTCGTACTGAGTCATGTCTAAAACCACTATCATTCCAGATATTAACTACTCACTATCCGTAAAAATCGGACTTAAACTATATATCAAACTTAATATCTGAATGTTGAAACTGTCATGAGGATATTTTACTGAAATTAAATGCTAAAGAGTAGCTATTTTTACATTTGGATAGGCACCATGTATTCATAATAAAATTATAAATATTTCTTCTACGCAGATATTCCTTTATTTTATTTAGCCCTATCTTAATTTAAGGTAAATACAAAATGTTGTCAACCTCTTTCTTTACATATGGTACTCATAAAGAAATCATAAATTACATTACAATACGAAACCACGATATCCACTAATTTCAATGGTGTGGGATTCAATTTTATATGTATTAAAAGTCGCTTCATTGAGCTCACTCTACTCATATTGTTTGGTATCTTAAAAATAATAGCTCTACGGACCTGTGGAGGTGCCTGTAGACATTCAATAGAAAAATAAGGATGTCAGACATCATAGTCAGAAAAAAATGTGCCCTTTTCTAGAAACTTTTGCCTCGCACAACATAACTGTGGGATGAACTTTCGCCTACGGTACGAGCTTCAAACCTTTTAAGAAAAAGCTTACTCCTTCTGAAAAGGCCGGCAACGCACTTATGAGGCCTCTGGTGTTTCGGGTGTATGGGCAGCGATAAACGCTTACCATCTGGCGATCCGTCTGCTCGTTTATCCACTATCTCATAAAAAAGTAAAATTAACACTAAGCTATTTTTTATGAGGTAGGCAGAAGTTGAGGAGAAGGTGTCACAAGAGGTTCCATAAAACCAAAAACCTCTTCCCTTTTTTAAAGGTTTCTCCTACGTTCAGCAGTGGCCAACTAAAATCATATGTAAATTATAATACTCCTCTCTAGATGATTGAAGGTCGCATCGGTCGTTTTACGATATGGTTTGTTGTGATCTCTAAAACTGTAGGTTCAGGGCTCTTGTTTGCTGGTTTATTCGGTCATATTTGACTGCTAATTTGAATCTCACGCCTACTTGTTGGTCAAATCAAATAACAATTACTTATGTTTGAGTCTGTGAAAGTGACTCCACTCTGTCTAAAGGAAAACATAAGCAGAATCCAAGAGTGATGGTCGCCGTACTCATAGCGAATGAATGAATGTCACAACGGAGTATGGTGACCCACACCATGGCGGCCTGTTTGCTTCAACATCGTCCCACCTCGCACTTACCAACGAAACACTACAGCAGTAATGCTGTCATTTTAGGTTAATCTCCCGTCTATCGAGCCGGCCCGTTGCTAAAATCGCCAGTAGCATGTAATTCTCCAGTTCCTAGTAACACACTTTTGTTTCGTTATTAAAAAAATGATTGTGATTAATCATCATTATCATCATCTGCCTATCGCAGTCCACTGCTGGACATAGGCCTCTCCAAATTCACGCTACTTAGTTCGATCTATGGCTTCTCGCATCCAGCTCCTGCCAGCCGTCTTGCGCAAATCATCGCTCCACCTGGCTTGTGGACGTCCTACACTACGTTTGCCGAGACGCGGTCTCCACTCAAGAACTCATTTACCCCAACGGATATCGTGGTGGTTATACAGCGTGATGAAATTATTTGATTGTGATTCAAATCAAATAATTTCTCGATAAAGTGGCCCCTTCAGCCCTTTACCATTTTAAGTTACTGAAGATTTTGTATGAAATAAAAACAATACAAGACAAAAATAAAAACAACTGATACATTCCAATGTAATTTAAAATTAATTAGTGAGACGCTTCGACTAATTAACAGTGAGTTACAATCCACTGTTGAAGAACAAGAGCATCCACGCGTAACAGACGAACATATTAACCGTTCAAAGAGATATACATTATAGATACTATTCTTTTAATGATTGTCTAAATTGAAATGTAATAGAGTCATGCTTTTCAAAGAATAGCCTCGCTTGACTGGAGTACTCCTACGGCTTCACACAAAACCATTCTAAAGCAATTTCTTAATTTCAAAGAATCTTTTTAGTTACTTCTGCCCTTGTATAGAAAATAATTAATGTTGAAATGAAAAAATAAATATTATTTTGATTGAAGTAAGGTGTAAGAAATACAACACCATTCATATTTTTACCAAGGGAGAGCCACACTTCAGCACGAATGGGCTGGCTCGACCGAGGTGATACCACCGCCTCACAGAAAACCGGTGTGAAACAGTGCTTGCGCTGTGTTTCACCCAGTGAGTGAACATACCGGAGGCCAATAAACAGTCCCTTCCCCTATCCCCTTTCCCCATCTTTTTCACCATCCCTGAAAGGCCGGCAACGCGCTTGTGGCGCCACTGGCTGTCCATAGGCGTCCATAGGCGGCGGTAATCGCTTACCATCAGGCTTTTGTTCTGAATTGCATAAAAAAGACTATTTCTATTTTCATACAGATTAGGTGTCTTATATACAAAAATACAATATATCAACTAAATATAGGTTTTAATTTATTGAGTTCACTTAAATACCAATACCTGATTGAGAAAGCTTTGCCTGTTTTTTTTTGATAATCTGTCTAAAAATTACCCCCTTCCCAACCAAACCGTAAAATATCACTAGCTAACAAATTGGACAACAATAAGATTTCACAATTTGCAAACTATAAACTTCAAATTAAATAATCACCTGCCATATTTCTATACCCAGCTAAAGATAACGGCCTTAACACAGTTAATTGACCTGGCCAAGGGTCGAACCTAAGCATTTATTAGCAGTCGGAATTATTGACCATCAGATATACACTAGCGCTTCTTGGGGAAGACCTTCGTTCAGCAGCGGACAGCGATCGAAAGATCACAAACTTGTCAAAGATATCAGTAGATCGAATAAAAAGATATATTAGTTATTTGCACTCCTCCTAAATCCTCCTTTTTTGTGCTATATGGGGCAAACCATGTGTCACCTAATAATAATTTATAATTTAATATTTCGTATATGTAACACACAATGCCATCTACTCCCAATCAGGGCAGAGCTTGTAAAATACGTTCTCGATAACTGATATAAATACCCTTGTTTGTAAATATATACATATTATACATATAAAACATCCAAACTCCGATTCAAATATTTGCAGATCATAGAAACATTTGGCCCGACCAGGGAATTGAACCCGAGACCTCAAGAACAACAGTCGCACACGCTACCACTACGCCACCGAGGCCGTTAGTAATAATAATAAACACTACCATCTAGCACCCAGACACTACAATTTAAGACTCATAAGCTTATCTTGAGTGACAACCCTAACCCCGTATACTCTCCTTTGGGATCCGAAAATCCTCACTCACTTACTTTACTATAATTATCAAGAGAATTACTTAATCATCAACAACTATTACAGCTACTGCTGAACATCATAGGTCTCTCTTTAAAAACGAGGTCTTGGTTATACCAATTTACCATACTTAAATAAATGACCGTAGAAGAAACACGCTTCGGCATGAACCGGCTCCACCGGAGTGATACCACGGCCTCTCAGACAGCCGGTGTGAAACAGCGCTTCCGCTGTGTTTCACCGAGTGAGTGAGGATAAAGGAGGCCCATACTCTCCCCATCCCTTAAAAGCTACTTACTATCGAGCGATATGAATACTCGTTTGCCCCCTATTCCATAACAAAAAAATACTACTCTAGCCAGACGGTGTAGACATGGATTGGTATATGGTTCGTTTCACGTCTACCTTCTATGCGTGATGTTGTACTGCATAGTTTGCGCTCAGCTTTTACGATATCCATAAATCCCCATAGACCCATGATATTAACTGCCTCGGTAGTAGTGGTAGCGTGTGGCTGCTGTCTTTCAGGTTTCTGGTTCGATTCTCGGGTCGAACTAAATGTTTATATGACCTACAAATAAATAAATAAATATTTTCAGATATTTTAACACACAACGCCATCTAGTCCCAAACTAAGCAGAGCTTGTACTATAGGTACTAGACAACTGATATTATAACATATATATACTTTTTTTTGTAAATACATACATATTATTCATAGAAAACACCCAAACTCTGAAACAAATATTTGCAGATCATACAAACATTTGGACCGACGCAGGATTCGAACCCAAGATAACGTGGACAGCAGTCGCGTACGCCACCACTGCGCCACCGAGGCAGTCAAAGTATTTGTTTTTATGTCACTTGTGCAGTATCCATAACACAAGCTTTGCTTAGCTAGACAAGAATAGCTTAACACGGGCTTTCTGTGAGACCACAGTGTCGATCTAGTTGAACGTCACCCATATCTGTTGCTTTCCTCACTTCCTTTATCTGGTTTGAAAAAAATACCTCTAATTAAACTCAAAAACAAACACAGCATCATAACTAACTCATAAGGGTATCGCCACATTAATGTCATTGACACGATATTGCGTGAACGGATGTCAAACGTATTTAATAATTAAGACTTTACAGCAGTTGTGTGCATCAACCCTAACTGGAATACTAGCGTTGAATGCTTTTCAACCTTAAACATTGAACTTAAGGTATATATTTAGTTGTAGTTTGTTGATGAGTTGCGTTGTTATTTAACGAATAGAGTATTGATGACCAAAGTCATTGGTATGAATATAGGATCATGTAGTCAATTATGACCGCGGCGATCATCGCACGGATAGTATTAATACTAATTGGTACTGTTTTTTTTTAGTTCGTTGGACTATTGTTGTTCAAATAATTACTGTTTTGATAAGGATGTGGGGTTATGTTTATGTTCCATTGACTTTTGATTAACGAATGTCACTTTTACGAGATGTGTTTACGTTAGGTTTGCGTTACGATTCGGTCTAGCCGTTTTGGGTGGAGTAATTAAATGCATTCATATTTCCGAATAATAGTAAAATATATAGTGTAAGTTAAAATTATAATGTTTAATTTTTTGGCTTGGTTATCAAGTGTTGCGGGTTCGATTCTCACATAGAGTTTTAGCGATTTATAAATGAAAAAATCATCAGTTCTGGGTTCTATAATATGATTACGCCCATTTTGATAAAATTATTTTTTGTTTACAAATTTTTGACTGTAGCTCCACCGCCAGCGTGTTTTTCAGTTATTGTTGTAAAAAGTAGCCTTTATTACTCGCTAATAATGAAGGTTTCTATTGCTAAAAGAATATTTGAAATAAGTTTAGTGATTTCGGCGTGAAAATGTATCTAAGAAACAAAATAAACCACATTCGCATTTACAACACAGGTTGGTGTATAGTACATACTACATACTATCAGGCTCACAGCTTCGATCGTTTTCCTAGAAGATTTGTGCTCTTCAAACTACAATCTATATTACTGGAAAATGTCTTCCAAACCAGTTTTGCCGTTTTAATCTGATTTATTAACAAACATTCATCAAAATATTTGGATTTGAAGAAAACATTGGCAAGTTTAATACACAATCAACCCACCCGTATTTATCGCTATAGTTATTCTCTTTGATAGATATTCCATAAATACCTTGCTATACCTGCTGACAACTTAATCCCGATCGAAGACCAAGTCATCTCTTTCTAACTATAATGTTTACCGATATATCTGTCTCTATTCGATGGCTGAGCGAACCTGTCAAAACGTCAAATAAAATTAAGATTAGGAGTTCAAAGACTAAAAATATACAGAAACACATACTTCGAGTGAAAAAATGACTGATTAATATGTTTTATGGAAACGAATTATAAAAAGGTATAGGAAATAAATTGTAATGCAATAAAATTAACATCGATTTCTGAAATTCTGTTGGTTATTCACATAAATAGTCTTTATTTATGTGATACTATTAATATAATAATCATCAGTGCCATTAAACCTTATATTTAACAGTATCTAATTAAACCAAATACCGTGGGAGAGCCACGCTTCGGCATAAATGGGCCGGCTCGACCGGAGTGATACCACGGCCTCACAGAAAACCGGTGTGAAACAGCGCTTACGCTGTGTTTCATCGAGTGAGTGAGAATACCGGAGGCCCATACCCCAATCCAACGCCCTCTATCCCCCTCACCATCCCCTTTCCCCCCAGGCCGCCATAGTGTGGGTCACCATGGTGCATTGTTCTTTTTCGCATTGAGGATAGTGACCACCACTCTTAGATTCTGCTCATGCTTTCCATCAGGCAAGGCAGAGTCATTTTGGCAGTTAAATATAAAAAAAAATAAAAAAAAAAACCAATACTGAACTCTAATAAAACTAATACATACTGTTAAAGATATTATTTCCTGGTTGTTATTCTAATTAATAAATATGATTTTTTTTATTTAAAATACGGTTCCCAAAAGCTTTAAGCATATTTGAACATTTTATGATTATCGTTTAGAAAATAACAACTACATTAGGTTCGACTCTGTCCTCTCTGTACTAATAATCTATGCGACCCTTGATCGAAAAATTGAGTTAGTAATTAATTCGGAAGCTAAGAAATTTGACGACAAACTTGATATTTAGGGGAATCGTTAAACGGTCAATTAATTTTGCTTCATCCCTGATCGGTTATTTGTTGATTAAATTATAATACAGGGGATGATGTTTAGACGATGTTCAACATAATTATATTTTCAGTGAAGCTTTTTGAACTGAATAATCTGACTGGATTATTTTAATATATTTTTATATTATGTTATCCTAGTCAGTCTCAACTTAGACCAGCCAACTGCGCAGGAAATATTGTAGTGCACAAGTGTATATCAAACACAGGTGCACTTTTTGTTCCCTCTCTTTCAAAATCCGCAGGGACGGTTAACCGACACGATCGGGGAGAGATAAGGCGCAGGACCGACAGCTATACGTTCTTTCCGAGGCACGAGGGTTCAGAACCCTTTTAAACTCCGAGCTGTTGTTAAGTATTTCCATGATCAGGAAAACACAATAACACTTTTGGCCTCCGCTCTTGATTGGCCTCTTGATTGGCATGCGCTTTTGTCAATCGCTAGGTGAATGAGGCAGTCGGAGTCGTTGTTATCATGGTCGAAGTTTGTTATATGAGCCTACTAAAGTGACTCTACTCTGCCTGATGGAAGGCTTGAGCAGAATCCAAGAGTTCACCATACTCGTTGAGAGCACAGACAATGCAATAATGAAGCACGATGACCCATACTATGGTGACCAATTTATACGTTTGAAGAGGAGAAAATGGGGGAGAGCAAACTTCGTAACCGGTGCTTATCAGCCTGACTAAGTGAGTGAAGCTACTGCAGCCTAAATTATCAGTGGTAAAGTAAGCAAGAATCTTGAGTTACACATGTATACGGTCAGCAATTGTAACTTACCATCAGTGACCTGTCTGCTTATTGGCTTCCTATGCCAAAAGAAACTGGTCAACCTTTATTTTATTTTATTTTTTTATATTTAAGCTGCCAAAATGACTCTGCCCTGCCTGATGGAAAGCATGAGCAGAATCCAAGAGTGGTGGTCACCATCCTCAATGCGAAAAAGAACAATGCAGTATGGTGACCCACACTATGGCGGCCTGGGGGGAAAAGGGATGGTGAGGGGGATAGGGGGCGTTGGATTGGGGTATGGGCCTCCGGTATCCTCACTCACTCGATGAAACACAGCGTAAGCGCTGTTTCACACCGGTTTTCTGTGAGGCCGTGGTATCACTCCGGTCGAGCCGGCCCATCCATGCCGAAGCGTGGCTCTCCCACTAAATAAACCAAACCTGTTACTATGAATTAAAAACACAGGTATTACCTTCAATAAACCTTCAAGAGAAGAGCGTACTCGCAGCTCTAAAGTCGACAACGCACTCGTGAATTTTGAGTTATTTTATGGGCGATGGTAGTCGCTTTTTTATGATATAGGGGGCAAACAAGTAGACGTATCACCTGATGGTAAGCGTCGGCTGCCGCCCATGGAGCGCAACACCAAAGGCCTCACAAGAGCGTTGCCACCCTTTTAAGAAGGAGTACGCTCTTTTCTTGAAGGCTTAAACGTCGTATTGATCCGGTGACAGCGGATTTAGGTGCTTTCACCTAATTCACCTTGACAATACAATACACCTGTGGCGTCTGTTTGTGTCGATCTATGATTTTTATCTGTAGCTTCAATTTAACTTTCATAAATGTCACTTGGTGTCTCAATTGAAGAAATGGTTTTGAGTTTGAATTTGAATTTGAAATGCTGCAGGCAACAGTTTTCTTCATACCAGTTCATTCTACAGTTTTCTTGTGCAAGCCAGAAAGTTTTTGGGAAAGCGTTCAATTGTGGACTACCAATCATCTAGATGATGGGGATGATATTTCTGCCACGTAGCACGACGGGGGAAAGAGTGAGGTAATCAGTGCGAACAATTCCTCGGAGCAGTCCCCATGGTAAATGCAGTAGAAGATGCACTCGTTTTACGTTTACCACACATCTGATGAAATAAGAACAACTGAAATAGTTTGAATAAAAACTCCTCATTAAGAATCCTTCTTTCTTATAAACACTCTCTGCTGAAGATAATGAGTGTAGTTCAGTAAAGCAAGTCGACATACTGCGGGATTTAAACCAGTCGCTGAATTATTCTGTGTTTCAGATCAGCTTCAAAGGATATTTTCATTAAAAACTTAAAATAAGTTGAATATTTTCTGTGTTGCTGATAGAACGTCAACTAAGAGATTTTGGAAATTGTTTGAAAAATTATTTTGACTGATTGGACTGTTGGCATTGTGAGTGGTGGCTATAACTGCTAAGTAGAAGGTCGAGAAAGTAAAAAAAGATAGAATAAATAAATATTTCGAACATCTAACACACAACGCCATCTAGTCCCAAGCTGAACAGAGCTTGTTTAATGGGTACTAGACAACTAATATAAATGCATTTAAACCCTTTTTTATAAATACCTCATTTTATGCAAAGCAAAAATATTTGCAGATCATACTGACATTTTATCGGACCTGGGAATCGAACGCGAGACCTCAAGCACAGCAGTCAATTGCTATATTTTTACTTGACAAACACAGACAGTGTTTTCTAGATTATCTTTGAATGTCGTAATTGTAACAATAACAGCAGCACATGTAAATGCTATAAACGTGTTGGTTCGTCTCGACAAAGTTAGATTGGCATCGAACGAACTCTGACAGATATGTCGTAAAAACGCTGCGACTAATCGCTGCGACTGGCGATTTGTCGCTTTATTATTTATTTAATCAAACTTTTCATTTTTATGCGCCATTCGCTCGGAAGAGAATGGGTTATGATAATTGGGGGTTGCGGAGGAATATTATTGTGTATGTTTTTTTACCGAACGCTTAGTGGTCTGTTTGAGGTTAAAACCGTAAGTAATTATTTATGACGTCATATATAGTCCATTCGTTTAGATAGTGTCGGTGCACCCGACGTATTTGTGGTTATTGCTGTGAAATACGAATATATTAATTTACACAACGACGTAAACTAACAAATCATACTCACTTGTCGGTGAACACCGCTGAGCGCGCCCTTTTATTTCTTGGAGGCTTTGCTCTGACGACAAGCCACATGTTAGACAGCGGCGCGATCAAAGTGACCGTATCTAAGCAAATAGACTATTTTACATGGAATCTGGTGTTTAGTAATCCTGATTGCTAAAATTTGGAGTTTGGGTTCGATTCCTAAACAGACTAAGTAATTGTACGATGAAGAATTGTTAACGATCATTTGTTTTGAGTCTAAAACTTATATATGTATGTTTTTATCAGTAGTCTACCTACTTATAATATTACAAGTACAATAATAAGTAAAATATGTCTAGATTTTATTTTTAAATTACATCACAACAACAGTCTTTGATATATCCCATTGTCGGATATATAGGTCTCCTTAGAAATAAGAAGAAAGAAAATCCTTTATTCTGATATACATGTGAAGACTGACATTGAAGTTCAGGTGGCAACAGCTTGCATACTGTTTATCTTTCATGTCATACTAACACTATTGTACCTGAACATCTGACTTTTAAAAAGAGGCCATGAGTTTATTTGCCAGTGTTATTCTTATGAGTCTCTATGCACTTTACAATGAATGAAACTGAAAGTTATAGATTGAAAAAAGCAGGCAGAAGATTTTGGTGTTTTAACTTAATTTACTCTCCAACCCGCACTTGGGCAGCGTGGGGACGTATGGCCTTAACCCCCTTGGGAGACCCAAGCCCAGAAGTGGGACATTATGGGTTGTTGACTGTTAACTGACTTAATTTACCTTGACAATCCAGTAAATGCTGTGGCGTCTGTTTGTGTCGATCCTTGATTTTTATCTGTAGCTTCAATTTAACATTCATAAATGTCACTTAGTGTCTTAATTAAATAAATAAATTTGAATTGAGTTTGGTTTTAAACGGTACTGTCTAAATCATAGACGTTTCAAGTAGCCCCCTATATGTAACACATTATTGGTTGATATTTATCATGTTCAGGTTATACAGACCTATCAGATCATAAACATTATCCTTCAGAAGAGCAGAAACTCCTGTAACCTCAGCCATTCGGAAAAAAGCAACAAAAAAATTACATTCCATAGATTTTTAATTCGCTAAAAGGTTGTAGTAAAACATAAGAATATTCCTTAAATCATTAGTAATTATCCTGGCTAGGTATTCATGCTCAAATAATTCAAAACAAACAAACAGATATCCTTATTATTATACCTCCTCAATACATTATTTCTTTGTTTATCCCGAGCATTATTTATATCTTGTTTTTATTCCGAATCTTCGGGATACAATCAAAAGTTCCTCCCGGTTCAATCAAACTTTTTTAAATAGCCTCCCTTATATCACCCCTCCCTACAATAATTCCATTTCTGTATTATCGCCTTTTATATTGCGATGTACTTATTTTTATTTTATGTGCGATAGTTAAAAAGTTGGAAACCTGTTATGGGTTCAATTAAAAAAGTAATTACTATTGACAGCCGTGAAAGACAGTGAACAAAATGTTATTCAGAACATGAATGCTGAACTCATACAGGAGTTGTGAGACATAACATGGACATGTTTAATAATAAATAATTCGGGCAAAAGACACACAACGACATCTACTTCTCATAAAGGTTTTTTTTTATGTTATAGGGGGCAAACGAGCAGACGTATCGCCTGATGGTAAACGATGATGGAGGGATAGCGGTAATCCGCCGCCTATGGACACCCGCAACACATGAGGCGTCACAAGTGCGTTGCCGGCCTTGGGGGGTGGGAAGGGGGATTAGAGGAAGGGTTTGATTATGGGCCTCCGGTATCCTCACTCACTCAGTGAAACACAGCGCAGGCGTTGTTTCACACCGGTTTTCTGTGAGACCGTGTTATCACTCCAGTCGAGCCGGCCCATGCATGCCGAAGCGTGGCTCTCCCACGGTATTTTTAGTAGATTAAGTGATAGATTACTTATATACTTTATTTGCGTTTTTACTTATCATACAAACATTTGTACGTACTGGAATCGGATCCGAGGTCTCAAGCACAGCAGCCCCATACGTTATGGCCGGTATTCACTTTGATTAGTGCGAGTGATTTGTAATTGAGGGTGATTAGTGTCCAATTCTTGTTTAGTGACTCTGTTTAGTGAATCCAGTTGTCAGCCATCCACCAACAAGTATGAACGAACATCGATAATCGCGCTTGCAACTAGAAAAAGTACTGGAAGAAATAATAAACGTGGTGATGTCTGAAACCGAAGAACTTTTGAAGAAGCTAGAAGTTGATCTTTCAAGACAAAGAAGAAGAAAATATGTGTTTGAAAATGGATAATAGAAGACTCATCCAGCGCGCAAGCTGCCAACTCTATAAGGAATTGGCTACTGAAGATACGACCGAATATAACTATAAATACAAAAATAAAATGAAAAATCTGACGACGATAAAACACAAAACTGAATGTCCAGACATGTTTAGTGGCAGGCACGCTGCAAGTGAGAGTGTAATCACCAATCACTAATCAAAGTGATTACAGGCTACCAACGCGCCACCGATTCAGTCAAACCGAGGTTTGAAGAGAGCGATACCAAAGTGGATAGAAAACGAGAGTGTCTTATGATGATTTTCGTTAATTAAGGTTACTAATGACTAAAGATTGCCTCTGTGGCGCAAAGGTAGCGTACGCGACTACTGTCCATTATTAGGTCTCGGGTTAGAATCCTAAGTAGGACCAAATACTTGTAAGATCTGCAAATATTTGTTTCGGATTTCGGTGTTTTAATAAAAAGTTCGGTGTTTTCTATGTGCATTTAGAAAAGAAAAAGTATATATTACGTGCATTTATATCAGTTGTCCAGTAGCCATAATACAAGCTCTGATTAGTTTGAGACAACATGGCGTTGAGTGTTAGATGTCCGAAATATTTATCTATTTAAATATTTATTTATTTTATGGATATCTACCTTTTTCCGTGCGGGAATCCCCTCGGATACCACCTCCTGGTGGCCTCGGTGTCGGACTCGAACCGACTAAAACCGCACGCCGTCTGGGATACTACAAACCTTTTATTTATTTATTTTTATTTATTTATTTTTGTATACATCCGCAATTCATTTATTTATTATGTTATTTTGAGGGATTACCATGAGATGTACCTATTTTTATTTTGTTGGTAGGGGGAAAATCCCTTTTGATACTCAGGTTTATGAAAAAACAATAACCATGAGTATATGGTCCTTCTACTAACAAACCAAGCGCCTAAGCATCTCACTCTGTAAGGAACCTTTTTTTTTTTTGACGTGGTGGAATCTATTTACGCACTTCGCTCCCCCCTGCGGGTACAGGGGGGTCGCTTCGTGTGGGACTCCTGGCTGACACCAGCCAGACTACCCACTAAACCACCACGGTGTGCCACTCTGCGCCTGAGAAGGGAGGGATCCAGGAACCGCTTTCTTACGCCATCCGGACCCCTCCCAGCGCCAGCCCGCACTGAAGCAGGCTCCGTCTCCGATGGTAAACTCTCAAGGTGGGCGACGTACGGCACACGCATTACGTCGCCCCCCCTCGCGGGTGGCCTCTAAGCGGATGGGGGGGAAAACCCGTCCCGCCCATCCGAGGCCACACTCAGGGCGGCATGAGGCGCTGGTAGGCGCGCCTCCGCCGCCCGGTTCGCCGGCGGCGGATCGGGTCCGAGTGGAGATCGTCCTCTCGGGCCTTCTCCGCCGCCTCCTTCTGCGAGATGACTTCCTCGCAGAAGGTCGCGACCGCGGTAAAACTGCTCTCGCCGCCGGCCATGGAGCGTACGACGGCCGGCAGCGAGAGATCTCCTCCGATGACTGCAGTGAGGGCCCGACGCTGCGGCGCCCAAGCGGGGCACGCGGCCAGCGTGTGCTGGGCCGAGTCCTCACTGCAGTCGCAGTGGTGGCAGGCGGGACTCAATTCCCTCCGCGCGACCGAGTGCAGGTACTTCCCGAAGCAACCGTGCCCGGAAAGCACCTGCGTCAGTCGGAAGGAAAGGGTCCCGTGCTGCCGCCCTGCCCACTCGAGGATGACGGGCTGGAGCGCCTCCACGGTGGCGAAGCCAGCACGTGGAGCCTCCAGCCGCGACGACCACCGAACCATAGTGGCTCGACGGGCGGCTTCACGCCACTCGCGTACCTCTTCGGGCGGAGGGCGAACGCCACTCTCCGCCCGGAATTCAGCCACCCGTCGATAAACTTCGGCGAGCACTTCCGGCTCCAAATCCCACGGGGGTGTACCGGCCAAGGCGCACGCCGCCTCGGTCGACACCGTGCGGTATCCGCGTATGGCTCTGACCGCCAATACCCTCTGAGGGCGCCAGAGGCGCACCTTATTTTGGGCGGTCAGAGCCGACACCCACACCAGTGCGCCATACAACCCCCGTGAAGAGGCTGCGCGTTGCGACACTGGCTCCACCCAGATTGGGCAAAAGTCGCCCAAGGGCGGAGGCAGTGTCGACCAGCTTGGGAGCAAGCTGTCGGAAGTGCTCGTCGAAGAGCCACCTACCGTCGAGGATCAGGCCCAGATACTTCATCTGGGCCCGAACCGGTACGAGGACCGAGTTGACCACTATGGAGGCGCCGGGGAGCGGCCCGCGACGGGGCCCGTGGAAGAGCAGGGCCTCCGTCTTATCCAGGGCCACCCGCAAGCCCAGCGCCTCGATGCGCCCGACCACCAGAGACACTCCCCTGGTGGCCAGGCACGCCGCCTCCTGACTCTGTAAGGAACCTGGGCTATGCGGTTTCAAGCATTTACCCCCGGAACATACCAGGTTAAGTCTTATATTACTAGTTTTTTTTTAATTCTGTTCAGACTACAAGTATCTAAATATCAAACATATACGCCCAAAATAAAAAAGACATTTTCTACTGTGCTAAGTACTTGTATGTTCAAACCCCACATGGGACGAAATTTTATGTGATCCACAAGATGTTGGCCTGAGTCTGGTTGTTCTTTGTGTCCGCTTCCTGTATGTTTGTAAAGTCCCCCGCGACACAGAATATTGTATTCCTAATGCGTTAAATAATTTTCTTTTTTTGACAAAATAAAAAATAACTTTGCTATATTTCATCTTGACATATATTTTGCAACAATTATTTGCTATAAACTTACGAACTAAAATGGGCTTCCGGTATCCTCACTCTCTCAGTGAAACAAAGCGCAGAAGGGATCTAGAATGAAGTATATATGTATTCATATCAGTTGTCATGTTCCCACAACACAAGCTCTGCTTAGTTTGGGACTAGATGGCTTGGTGTGTTAGATGTCCGGAATATACTTATTTCTTACCTTATCTATCAAATATGCATACATCAAGGTATCCTTTTCTTTTTATATATTTTATTTAATCGCTTTAGTTCACAGCTCTACCATCATTATTGCATAAGTAAGTTACTTTAAAAACACACATCGTTTTCATTAAAAATCTGTAACGAAAGTTTAATTAGATCTACGGAACCCTAAAACCCACAAACAAATTAAGCAATAAAAACAATTAAACTCACACATAAACATGAAAACTACAACATTCCTACTGATTAACACAAGAAAGTAATAAAAGTGTTGCCGTCCCGCTCTAACTTATGGCTGCAAATAACTCTAAGTTTTAAAGTAAATTTAAAAATAAATTGCAAAATACAAATTACCGAATGCAACATCAATATCGCATTCGGGCAATAATCGTCAGTTTGTTACCTAAATGACCTTTAGCGGTTGGTTTAAGTCATAGAAGAAGACATTTTTAAATAAATAAACATATTTATAGTTATTTGATGTTTTTCGATATTATAAGAGGTGTATACTCAAATTTAAAAATTAAGCATTTTAAAATTTGTGTATGAAATGTGAAAAATAAGCGCACTTAAATCATGAATGTACAAGACAAGGTTATTATTCTGCTCTTTCTTAGGGTTTCTCATGTTTTATGTGCATGTATAGATATTGCTTATTTATGGTATGATTTTCTACTAATATGTTTAAACTACAGTATATTCAGTTTTAATTACTTTACTTAGATTCTCAATTTGGCTGCACCTTTTCTGTTGTTTGTTGCTAGCTTCGAAATTTATCAATTGTGAATCGATTAGGAAAGAATAGAAGAATAAATATGACTTCTAATAGTAATTATAAAAATAATTAAAATACAGTTTAAAACAATTTGGCATTAAATTTAATTTATTTTAAATTGATAGTTTATTTCATTACCACCGCTGTTCTTATAGATTTACGCCAATCAAAAAAGGTAATGTCCACTTTGAATTATAATTATTGCCCAGTTAATGTATGTCTTCTTCAGTTAAAGCATTGGGTGTCCCTATTTTTTGTTGTCAACTCACAATACGAATGGCCGACCCGCTGCGAAGTTATTGGGAAAAAAATAGTCGTTTTTTTAACTTGACTACCTTTTGAAGCAAAGCGTAATGTCACCGATGTATTTTCGATTTTGGTTTGAAATATATCTGTTTTTATTTTTCTTATTTTATAGTTTTTTTTTTAAATTCAAATTAGGAAGTACGTAAGATCGCAATTTTCAACTGTTTAAGTTTTAAATAAGTTTAGCTAATTTAGTTATATTTTATTGATGTTGAAATTATTTTAGTTAGGTTTTCAACATTCTCATGTGTTTTAATTTTTATCTTGAGGTGATGTACATAATTAATGTTTATTTTTTAATTCTTAGAAACCTTCACTGGTTATCGTATTGTCAGGATCACAGTAAGTGTGATGTATGTCGGAATCGAACGGACTAGATAGAGTAGGTATGTACATAATTAATAGCTTTTGCCCACGACACCACTCGCGTTTATATAAACGCGTTACACAGTTATCACGGTAAAGAGTATGCCTGTGTCTGTGAAGATGTTCTTCCTCGAGAATCATTGTGTATCCATACTAAATTTAATTCATAAGTGCAGTTTCACCGTGAAAACGGAACAGACAGACATACTGAATTACTTTCGAATTACAATGCAAGTATAGATGAATGTCTATATTTCTATAAATATTATCGAATGTAATTTATTAAAAAAATGCATTTTACACCAGAAACAAAAATGAAATTCATTTAGTCACAAAAAAAACCATATTCGAATGTCAATATCAAAATGAAGTGTTAAATTGACACATTTGAATTTAAATTTCGAATTCGATTGACGCGTTCCGTTCATGGCCGAACAAACACAGCGCGTTCATCCGAAAAATAATTTAAAAATATTTAATAACAATATTGGTCATACAGTTCAGTATTATATACTTAACTTTTATTCCCGCATATTAAAGTCTAATTTTGAATTAACTGTCTTCGCAGGACTTTGTGTTTTTAATTTTGTACGTTCGATATATTCAGTAGCAATGGCCGCCCAGTCGGAAAGATCCAATCACAAAATACATTCCGATGAAAAACAAATCGATGTTTCTAGACGTGAAGAAATAAAATGATTTTGGGATGTGGGCTGCATTGATTAATGGATGAAAGGTATAATACGCGTCACATAAACAGCTGTCTGTCCCCAAATTAGGCAATGCCTTTACTATAATGACCAGTATACTGATAAATACTCCTAAATAATAATAATAAATATTAATAGAACTTTTCATGTATCATTTAACAATCCATACTTCTGCTTCAGCCTATTGCCGTCCACTGCTGAACGCAGGTCTTAATACTTAATAATATAAATTCGAATGAGTCTTTGTCTGTCCCGCTTTCACGACTAAGCCATGACAAATTGATGACGTGAATCTTTAAGTCTTAAGGAACTACATGGCTAATTTTTATCGCGTTAATCGAAATAAATGCGGACGGAACTTAAACAAAAGCTAGTATATATACACACATACTGTTGACTGCCTTGGTGGCGCAATGGTAGCGTATGCGACTGCTGTGCTAGAGGTCTCCGGTTCGATTCCCGAGTCGGACCAAATACTTTTTTCGGAGTTTGTATGTTTTCTATGTGTAATATGTAAGTATTTACAAAAAAAAAGTATATATATGTATTAATATCAGTTGTCTAGTACCCATAGTACAAGCTCTCTGCTTAGTTTGGGACTAGATGGCGTTGTGTGTTAAAAACGTCCGAAAATATTTATTTATTTACATACATATATACAGTATTGATAGCGTATTGGTTGAAGCCATCACCTCGCCGCTTTCCACTGCTCTGTGTTTGTAGGTTCGAGCCCTACACTGGAAAACACTTTGTATGACTAACAACCAGCTATAACAAAACTACCATAAAAAGTGCACCTAACAAGCAGCTATACTGAATCGTTTAGTATGTTTGTTCGTGTATACATGACAGAGAGATCTATCAGGAAACCCATCAAGCAACCGAGTTCATTCACTTCTGAGAAGGCGGACCTCGGGCAGACAGGATTGAAAATCGGATACCTTATATTTATTCAGTACGTGTTTTAGTATCACCCTGATTAAAGATTATGTTTTTAATGATGAATCGGTTAGGGGTGGTTTCGGAGAAAGTTGCTTCTGGGTAAGGGTTTTGGGGACATGTTTACGCGTAAATCGTTAAGTTTGTTTTATTTTTGTGCATGATGAGGTCTGTTGTTTTATCGAAATTGACACCAGAATTTTTTTTTTAATTGAAATAAAGTTTATATACGATTTCATATGTATGTTGTTGGAATATATCAGAGAATTTACATGACTATACGTTAAGTTTTCAGTATCAGATAATTATTAGTGGAGATTTATGTCGTAGATCGAGTCCCTTTAATACAACAACTTCTGAACTAAAACACTCAATGAAACGATTAATAACTAATAAGTTTTGTTGTGGAATAGGAGGCAAACGAGTAGAGGTATCGCCTGATGGTAAACGGCGAGACGGGAAGGCGCCGTAATCCGCCGCCTAACGACACCCGCAACACATGAGGCGTCACAAGTGCGTTGCCGGCCTTTAAGAGGAGGGGAGAGGGGATGATGGAAAGGGTCGGGGTACGGGCCTCAGGCATCCTCAGTCACTTGGTGAAACACAGCGCAGGTGCTGTTTCACACCGGTTTTCTGTGAGGCCATGGTATCACTTCGGCTCTCCTATCAAGTACTATCCTAAAGCTGACAGTACATTGCTCAAGACCTGGGCTTAGCAGAGCTAGTTAGTACATGCTATGATGAGATAAGAATACACAGCGTCACCACCCGTACGTATTCCGTGGGTATCGTATCAGCCGATCAAGAGAATAAGCTATACAGGACAACCGTACTGCTAGAAGTCAAATTTAAATCAAATGTCATAGCGACCCTTATGGGAAACATGGTAGGCTAAATCGACATATTTCTAGAGGCATAAACTCAACCCGTGAGCATATAAAAGCTATTTGAGATGATTTAAGCCGTAATCACTGACTTACAAGATTCCTCAATTACTGATTCTTTTGATGCGATAGCAACCAGCCGGAGCAGCTATTTCTGCTCATGTCAAGTGTTCAAAGTCATAAAATCTTAAGTCTTCGGGTATCCTACTCTTCATCGTGATGATTTTAATGAAAAAATATACAAAAAATGTATATGACATGAAATAGAGACCGTGTTTCGAAAAAGATGTGGACCATCCTCGATCACTTTTCTTCTTCTTCTAATAAAATAGCATAAATATAAGCATAACCAGCTAATCAGCTATTTCTTCCAATGTCAAGAATTTAAAGACTTCAAATCTTCAGTTTTCAAGTCTTTCATTCTTCGTCGTGATGAAAATATTGATAAAAAGTATAAAAAATGTAGATGAAATGAAATGGTGACCGTTTGTCGAAAAACCAATTACTTTTCATTTGTATTTTCAACTAACGGTTTACGTAGTCAAAATGTAATATTTCCAAAAACGTGACTAGATGGCGTTGATCGATTTTAATTCGAGATAGCGTTTGTCTCACACTGGTGCTATATATTAACCCGGCTTGTGCTTTTCCAGCGGCTGTAATCCTCTATCGAAGGAGTCATAATTAGAAGTACTCCTAATTTTTTGGAACAACAGCTGTCATGGCTGTTGCATAAAAATGAGATGAAATACAAGGGTACTAATTAATTTCGACTCTATATACATTAAATTAGATATTCTTGAACGCCATCATTCTACTTTTATATTACTTGGCGTTTCTGTAATGGACCTCATCAGAAACGAGGTGATCTGACAAAGAACCAGATTCATCGACATAACCCACAGGATTAGCAAGCTGAAGTGGCAGTGGGCAGGTCACATTTGCCTTAGAAGCAACCTAACCGTTGGAGTTAAAGGGGTTATTGAGTGGAGGCCGTGTCTCGGCAAACGTAGTGTGGGAAGTCCACAGGCCAGGTGGAGTGATGATTTACGCAAGACGGCTGGTAGTAGCTGGATGCGAGAAGCCGAGGATAAAGCTAAGTGGCGTGCAATTTGAGAGGCCTATGTCCAGTAATGGACTGCGATAAGCTGATGATGGTGATGATTTTTATATTATTTATTATTGTATTTTGTTTTATCAAATTACATTACAAATCTATTATTCAATATTATATACTATATTCGACTGTAAGATGGAACTAATGTTTGAGAGGTTGCCACGCCGCTTTCAACTACGCCAAGTGTTGTGGGTTCAAATCCCACATGAATTTTGATGATTATTTTGTTATTTGAAACCTGGTGCTTTCCGTGTCCCATTTCAATTTGTTTCAGGTCTTGAAGTCGGCTTATTTTTGCAATTTTTTTGTTATATCTAGTTCAAGAGTGTCATATAAATAAGGAGAGTAGACGCGAGGCAGTTCTAAAAGACACACAAAATCTTCGCAATTTTGCCAATTCCAACCCAAGTACATCATGATACAGATTAAGACATACGTCACAGATGACAAGGTATTATTTATACCGCTGTTCCACTCGCGGGTTCTATGAAACACCCACGCAGGTACGATAGAGGAGTGACATATGAACACCACCGATATAATACACTGGATGTGGAACGACCTACGTTGTTTGTAGAATAAAGTTTACACTCTACCCAGTAGTACATTATATATATTAATAATATTCGTACCTGACACACATCATGTAGTTCCAAACTAAGCGGAGCATTTATTATAGATACTAATATATGCAGAGGCACTTATAACTCAGTTGCACTCGGTGATTAGAAACAATTACCGAGGATAAGCAACTGGAGCGCGTTCAGTACCTGGATATGTGGTAGCATGTTACAATGAGCGCCTCCATGGTTTGGAGGTCATGTTAAGCAGTCAGTCCCAATTGTTATCACAAGATAACAATCGTGAAGCTTAGTTGGAGGCCTTTGGGCGGCTTTAAAAACATTCAACTGCAAGGTCGCAACGTAGTGCTGCCAGTCCCTTACTGGCACTCGGCCAGCGTGGGGACGTATGGCCTTAACCCTCTCCTAAGAGAAGACCCGAGCCCAATGGAACATTATGGGTTGTTGATGAATGATGGTGATGTACATACAAACATTTGGCCGACCCAGAAATCGCACCCGAGACCTCAAGCACAGCAATCGTGAACGCTACCACTGCGCCCGCAGTGGCGGTGTACAAACAATTATAAGTAATAGCTAGACTGACTGTTACCAGGAAGTCTGAACTCTTTATATCTTAATTTTTTATTTATCTTTTCCAGCGAACGCCACATCTATGGAACATTGTCTGTGGTCTCTCTTCGTGTGGTCAAGCAGCTCGCTCTTTATCTCTTTGTCTATGCTTTATGTGCACTATTACTTGTACAACTGTTGTGCACAATTGATTAATAATTTAAATGTTATTGTATGAACAATATTATTCAGATGTGCAGCAGTGCAGTAATCAATATGACCTCTGCGTTCTCGAAAGAAAGCTAGAATTAACAATCTTAGTTATGGATTAATGAATGATAAAATACTTTTTTTAAACATTTAAGTCGTCAAGAATAACCAAGAGGCCACAGGAAAACTGGTGTGAAACAGCGTTTGCCCTGTGTTTCACCGAGTGAGTGAGAATACAAGAGCCTCATTACCCAACACCTTTTTTGTTTTTTTACGCACGGAAACCCCCTTGGCCCTTCACCCCACCGGAGTTTGCGGCTGTGCGGTGTGTCGGAATCGAACCGACTAAAACCACACACGGTGTGCCACTCTGCGCCTGAGACGGCAGGGATCCGGGAACCGCTTTCTTACGCCATCCAGACCTCTCCCAGTCATTATCCAACCCTTCCCTAGCCCCCTCCACACCCGTCAAAGGCCAGTAACGCACTTGTGACGCATCTGGTGTAATCCGTATCCATGGGCGGCGGTATTCGCTCACCATCAGGCGATACGTATGCTCATTTCCCCCACATTCCATAAAAAATTTAAAGGTAGTAGAATAGTAGATGAAATCTGAGAATTACAAATATTGCTGTGCGAAGCCGGACGGGTCGCCAGCAATATTTGTATGTAATAAGCACATTACATTATAATAGGATTCCAATCTTGAAACATCTCAGACACGGAATATCCATTCTAAGCCACGTAGTACCTAGCATATACTACATACATAACAAATGTATATACTATGCATATACTATGGCTACCAGACCACTTATGCATACAAAGTAAAACCTACTCTTTAGACAATTATGTGTAGCAGGATATAGCCGAACTTATGTCCTCTAAATCAAAACCACGTATGCTAAGTATCTATGAGAGCTTAACTAATCAATAATAATAATAATAAATAAATAATAAATATTTCGGACATCTAACACACAACGCCATCTAGTCCCAAACTAAGCAGAGCTTGTATTATGGGTACTAGACAACTGATATGAATACATAAATACTTTTTTTTTGTAAATACATACATATTATACATAGAAAACACCCAAACTCCGAAACAAATATTTGCAGATCATACAAACATTTGGTCCGACTCAGGATTCGAACCCGAGACCTCATGGACAGCAGTCGCGTACGCTACCACTGCGCCACCGAGGCAGTCATATATAATAACGTATGAATATTATTGTTAATATACTTATTTAAAAAATAAATAACTCAAATATTACTCCCGCATATTACAAACGACGTTCTAAACACATTGAAACTTGTCTATTAATTTTAACATTAGAAAATAAAGTCATAAATTTATAAATGGTACGAAAATATTTTTAACGACTAATGACCAGTTAGAAAAATGACATTAATATTGTTAAAAATATTTAAAAAATGTATTAACACTTAAACAACAGTGGCCCAGTCTTAACTACCAATGTATAGATTAAAAATTTATTTCATTTTAAAAACACTCAATCATTTTATATTTTTGTCATTATTTCTGAATTATGGTAATGGATAATGATTCTTATGGGCTAACAAATAAAGATTAATCTTTATTTGAAAAATAGCTAACATAACTTTGTCAAACGAATAAGTTACCAACTTATTTGTTTATATTTGCTCTCAAACTATCAATTTGTAATCAATTATAGACTTTATGTTATACCACATAAAGCTGTGTTTAAAATATGTAAAAAGCAAATAGATTTGTTAACAGTGAGGTATTTCTTACTTGCGGAGGGTCTGTGATAAATAAATATCCACACAGTTTGACAAATGAGTGAACACTGCCTTTATAGTGGCGGTCCGTCTGAGGTACTCGGTTGAAAATGTACAAGAGTTAGTTTAAATGTTTTAAAATAATTAGAAAAATTCTTTAAAGGATTTCGTGCCTTTGATATGAGATCGCTTTAAATACTTTTTATAACTGTTTCTAGTCTACATATCTTTCTGGTTTAAAACAAAACAATTACATGTTTTTATTGACCCCTAAAACCACTAGACGAACAGTGCAGTTATCTATAAATTGATAATCATCATCAACAACCCATAATGTCCCACTGCTGGTCTCGGGTCTCCTCTCAGACCATGTGCGGGTTGGGGATTGGCAAGGCTACGTTGTGGCTACGTAATCTTACCGTTGGATGTTTGTAAGCCGCTCAAAAGCCTCCAACTAAGCTTTACGACTATTATCGTGTGATAACAACCGGGACCGACTGCTTAACGTGACCTCCGAATCACGGAGACGCTCATGGTAACATGCCACCAGCTGTCACCCATCGTTGCTTACCCTCGGTGATTGCTTCTAATCACCGAGTGCAACTGGGATATGAGCGCCTAAATTGATACATTGAATGAATTCCTAAGAGATTATAAATATATGCTTAGGTTTTTTTTATTATATCGATGTTTTATTGCGGTTTTTTAAGTATATTTAGGAGAAAAACAATCCAGAAGAACAGTAAGGTGTAGATATCAGAACAATAAAATTATGTTTCGAAAGACCCAGGATCCATTCATCACTAACCAATACACAAGAACACTAAAAACAAATAAATACACATCAGATATCATTTCTCGAGTTATAAAACACACACGGAATTCATATTAGCCGATTAATAAATTCCACGAAGTTTGAAATAAGACATAAATTTAAATAAAATACACCATATCGGTCGTTTTAATCTTAAGTGTGTTCGGTCGTGTTTACCATTGTTTTAGATGAAAAAGATTTGAGCTTGCGTGATGTTGGATGGCTCATAATGTTTGAATATTGTTTTTTACAAGCGTGTGGAGGGTTAAGCATTAGAGTACCAGGACGTTGACACTCGGGTCGAGCCGCGTCGTGATTTGTATGATCAACTGTCACAGTTTTATGGTATATACGTATTGTGTGGAATATGTAGGACGGAAAATAATCTGAAGGACTTACCACTGACTTTATCTAAGCTCAGTTTCATTATATACTTATACCATATTTAAGTGTTTAATTAACTGTTATATGAAACTAAGATGAACAATAGATTTTAAAGATATCGTCTATTTATTTGACTTTTTATCGACTGCGAAAAAAGGAGGGTCATGTTTTTCGAGTGTACGTCTGTAAGTTTATTTCTTTCACGCCTTACCTAAACGGCTTGTCGTAATTTTATGTTAGTGATGTCAATGAATTCGTTTTAGTCGTGGAAGTAATACTAGGTTAAGTAATCCAAATTAAAAAAATAAATAAAAAAATAAGGATTTTTGGCGCCAAAAGACATCTCAATAAAATGTTGTCAAAATACATCGAGTGTGGTATTAAAATATTTTTTAATAGTGATTACGGATATATTATATATTACTAATATTTTTTATTTAAAAAAAAAACAAATGAAATAAAGATATTGACGCAGTCGGGTTTTTTTTAAATAATTTTACTTGATTTATGAAAAACTAATATCTGTATTAATCAAATTTAATATATAGAATCAAACAAGTAGAAGATTTCTCGGTTGTTCACTGAATATTTCTGTTCAAGGACTCTATCACCTTGAGAGTCACAAAGCCGAAATGCTTTTCAGCGTGTCCCTCTACTCAGTCAATGATACCCAAAAACCACTTAACATCAATCTACTTTTCTGCCTGTAGCACTACTCCAGGCCGCCCATTTCTGGAAAGAAAACACAAGAAAGGAGAAGTTATGCCAACCAAATTAGCAAACTACTGTAGACTGCAGTCTTTTAGATCGATAGAGGCACCTTTTAGATATCATGTTTTTTTTATGAAATCGCAGGCAAACGAGCAGACGTATCGCCTGACGGTAAGCGATTACTGACGCCCATGGACATCTGCAACACCAGAGGCCACAAGTGTGTTGCCGGCCTTTGGGGGATAGGGAGAAGGATGGGGATCGGGGTAGGAGTTAGGGTATGGGCCTTTTATATCCTCACTCACTCGGTGAAACAGAGCGCAAGCGCTGTTTCACACCGGTTTTCTGTGAGGCCGTGGTACCACTCCGGTCGAGCCGGCCTATTCATTCCGAAGCGTGGCTCTCTCGTTGCGTATTAAAGGCAAAATTACAAACAAAAACGAATATTTCGTGTATCTTCTACCGACATAGTATCTAGCAGAGTATTTAGAACATCACAGCTCGAAAGCTATAAGACTTACCAGTGTGTTCAGGTAATAAAATAAAAAGAATCTCACAATTCCATTCTCTATTAGCGAATCGCACTGTGGAATAATCAAAATAATGACAGGAGACCACCGCATAAGATTCGATTACTAAAACTACCTAATTAGGAGTACGATAGAAACGCGAGGAAATTGCCCTCAAGCCGAGATCACTATAATTGCAACGCGTTCTGGCTACCGGTCTTGCGGATACGTCCTCATTTTTTCTCTCATTCAAAACTATATTTATATCTCTCTCTAACCTTCACATTTATAAATTTTTTGAATCAAAAATGAGTTGATCGAAATTCAATTTTATCATAGTTGAATGGAGTTGTAAATTGTTTGTGTATTGGTACGAAATTTCTATTATGTTGCATGTTGATTGTTGGGGTAATATCACACTGATTTGGACGTAATGATATGCAATACGAATATTGGATACGGGTTTTTTTATTGTGATTTGTAGGTGAGGCTAATGAGAGGAATCAATAACTCGTGTTTAGTTGTTTGAGTTCACCGAAGTCAATTTTTAGATCAAATTACAGTTATATGTACGGGTTAAAATCTGTGCTTAATAACATGTTTTTTTATTCTAGGACACGGAGTTTATACTGTTCATCCTGTGTATATATAATATAATAGATTAAGGTAGCAATCAGCATAGGACGAACAAAACCCATAGAAGGAAATTTTGAAACAAACCCTATAACAACTCTCCTGGCCATTACAGGCCAACATGGCATAGTAGGCCAATTCCTCTTTTCTACGAAGAGGGTTATTTCCAGTAGGATATTGAGGGTTGATGAAAAAAAATATTTTGTTGGGTATATTCCTTCATTCGTTTTTAATTGAACGTCCTTAATGTCCTTTCATGTTTGTCAAGGAATTAATTTCGGTTATATACTATTTTTAGAATCTGATTCAATTTTAATTTCTCAAACGTTTTTCTAGAGCACTTATCATAAAATTATGTACCCTCACGACCCTTGAAGGAAAGGTTATTGAAATAGTAATATTATTATTTTCAGATGCCTAACTCTCAACGCCATCTAGTGATACAAAATACTTATATACCTTTTTGTGAAAACATACATATTATACATAGGAAACACCCAAACTCCAAAACAAATATTTGTAGATCATACAAACTTTTTGTCCGACCCGGGAATCGAATCATACGCTACCAGTGCGCCACCAAGAGTGTCAATGTTTTTTACAAGTCCACACACAAAGCTTTAAATAGTATTTAAATTTTTGTGTTTATTTTTTCTTTAAGGCTGTGTTTTTGAGGTCAGCGGAGAGCGTAGCGGCGGGGAAGTGGGGCGGGCAGCGGAGCGAGAATGATAACCCTTTTAATACCAGCGGGTGCTGGAGCGGTTTAGTGTTGTATTATGAGAAATTATACCTGGTAAAATGTAGCTTGATACGGACGACAGATGTCACAAAAAATGTCTGCTGATTTCAAATGAGTAGTTGAATCTATCAATGTTGGTAATTTTTGCTGTGTTCGTGAACACTCCCATATCTGATATATAAAATTCTCGTGTTACCAAACTGCTCCGAAACGGCTGGACCGATTTTCATGAAATTTCGTGTGCATATCAAGTGGGTCTGAGAATTGGCCAACGTCTGTTTTCCATACTCCTAAATGATAAGAGTGACCCATCTATATTTTTTTATATTTTTTATTTCATATATATCTATATATGGCATATATATATCTATACATGGCATATATATATGGCAAAACAACGTTCTGGTCAGGTAGTAAGTCTATACATTTGAACACGCCACTGCTCACTCAGCTCCCGCTCCCGCTGAGTTCGTGTACGCGACCTAAGAAATCTCCTCCACTAAAAATAAATCCTCATAGGAAAATAGATTGTTTCGTACATTCTATGCTTTCTTTTAATCAAAACTACTTTCTGAACTAATCAAACGATTATATTAACGATTGCATGGCATTAAAGTCGGTTCTCGGCATTTCTTTTTTATCACCAATCATAAAATCGATTGGCTTCCGTGAAAATAAACACCGTTAAAAAATCAATTATACCTCTATAAGTAATCGCCTTTTCACACAAATCGATTCATTGGTATTTATCAAAGGCGCCGCACCGATTCTTGTTACAATTGTAATTATAATTTATGAATCCTATTATATATGGTCTAATTGTTTTATCGATTCCGAACGAGTAACTTCGTCGTTTTTAGTAGATTGAATATAATTATTATTGGCTTCCGATTTAAGTGTTTTAGAGTTGATCGATTTTACCGATTACAAATAATATAAGTTATTATCACAATTTTTAACGAAAATACCCGACTTCAAGAACTGGACCAAGTGACGACTGAAATGGCACCACACGGGAAACACCTGTTCTTATTTAAAAAAAGAATCATCAAAATCGGTTCACCCAGTCGAAAGTAATGAGGTAACAAACAAAAAAAAAATTAAAGTCGGTTAAAATTACATATAAATTAGTACTTTTTAGTGACTATTCTGTACAGTAGTTAAAATTAAATAAATTTTTACGCTCTCTTTTTGCTGCTTTTAAAAAAGTATAACTCTAAATAAATAATAATTAAAGAAACAAATATATAAAAAAATAATTCTTTCATTCCTTGTCAGGAAATCTCCACAGATTATATAAAAAGCAGCATTAAATAATATTCTTCACATTCAAGATAATTGAAAACATCAACAATAAACCAATCATAATTACAAAAAAGGTACACAGTAGCGTAGTGGTCAATGCTACTACAAGATGGCGCTACCGGCGGCTCAATTTACAAATTAAAGAGCGCTTGCGCACGTTCGCCGACCGTGCCGCGCCGCCGCAACGGCGGTTGCACTATTCTGAGGTATGCTTACGATATTGAATTAAAAGCTCTAACTTGGATGAATTTAAACTTTAAATATATGTTCCTGATCGAATTAAAATTTAATTTAGATTTATCCCATTTAACAGATATAGACAGTACACACTTGTGAAATTACTGATCAAAGTTAATAGTAAAAATATTTTTTTATTTCAAATGCTTGAATGTTGACGATTACTTGTATTTGATTACTGCTGTTAAATTCATACTATTATTATAAATTCGAAAGTAACTCTTTCTGTCTGTTTGTCTGTTACCGTTAAACAGCTTCGCTGATTTTAATGATATTTGGCATGGAGATACTTGTTATTGCGATAATAGATTCACGTGGATAGAGCCGTGGACAGAAGGAAAACTAAAGACATACAACATATTAAAATTCAAGCAATATTCATTATGCAATATAGTTAAAATACTTAACATCTAAACATAAGATTGGATGATCATTCACTTCAATAAAGACCCGACTTATAATAAGCATTCTGTTGGACAGTTTTTCCAAAAATGTTTTCAGAAGCGAATACTGTTCAGTATTTAATTGTTGAATATCCAGTGCACAAGCAAGTTCTATATAGAAGCAAATTCTATACGAAAATTTGCTCCGCGGGCAGAAAGCTTTTAATTTTTTATCGCGATATCGAAACGTTATCGTAACACACAGAATAAGATCGATTTTCAAGATTGAACTTTTACGGCTATGCCATAATCACAGAGGATTGTATACAATATTGATTTTACGTTATTTTTTAGCCTCTGCAATGAAATGATAATGGATATTGGTATTTACGAAATAAGACCAGCGGCCCAATGATATGAAGGCATCTCCAGGCCGCTATGGTGTGGGTCACCAAGCTGCATTGTTGTATTCCCTGCATTCGCAATGAGTATGGTGATAACTATTCTTGGATTCTGGTTATGAAATGATGAAAAAGAACTCAAAATGAATTTAAAGATTTGAAGAATTTTTAAGAAGAAAGTGACTGGCCAGGTTCTTGTCCAGGACAAATTGTGATGAGCGTGATCATTATTTTGTTTTATGACTGTGACCCACAGTTGCGTTTGTACTTTTACAGCACCAACCATGAGTTACGTCAGGCAAAGCTTGTAAAAAAGAAGACTAATGTACTCCTTATATCATCAGCTATCTAGAAGTGAAAGTTCCTTAAAAATCGTTTCAGCCAAAAAAATGTCTTTTTAGTGTAAGTACCGTATATAATTCCAACTGCTTTTAGTGAAAATTGTCTAAGTCTAAGGTCTAACCGTTCCGGAGATTAGCCGGAACTAACAGACAGACAGAAAAAAACGTAATGTAAGTACGTATTAAAAAGCAGTTAAATAGAAACTTTATATTTACTCTTCAATTTTGTTTGTATGGATATATAACTGGGCTTATAAGCAGTTTGATTACCATTACTTTGCCGAATTTGGGATCAGTCTGGTCTTTGTGATTAATTTTGCAGGGTCTTGACCACGCCTTGCAAAGAGAGGTTTCTTTATCAGACCTGCTTATTTTTCGCCTGACTTATGAGTTGCACCTGATAATCACTTGGACTATTTTCTTGTTTGACGTTCTGACAAAAAACATTATGTTTGACATAATCCAAGCTCTATTGAAGAGTTGATGAGCAGTCCTAAATCTACCTTTATAACCCCGGGGTTGACATACAAAAAATTCCTATCAAATCTTTCCAATCGAATAAAATCACGACGCAACAATTTCACATATGACTCGATTCGAACAAAATATCGAATAAAAAACCAAAGAATCGATATGATTCACAAGATCCGACAAAAGTCAGTATCAATACCTGTTTACAACTCCCACGATTTTTTACCATTTTTTTTTTTATGGTGGCATCAATAGCAGTTGACATTATAGGTTTAAAAAAGTCCTATTGTTGCTGTCTCTTTTGTTCGGTGGAGATTCAAAAGAGGATTATAATCGGTATCAAGCTGATTGAAGTTCATTCGTGAAGAAAAATCTGGTGTACCGTTCGATGGTAGAAAAAAATACTGGATTAACGCTGTGTAAGGATCTTCTTTACACCATCTGTGGTTATTCGTGTTCCAATCTGTTCTAGATTACACTATGTCATCTGAGAGTCTGTTATTTTCTTCTTTAAGTAGATTGTATTGTAGACGTGGGATTCTTCTTCTCAACACATGTCTTTTTATTGCCTTGGGGATCTATGAATGAGAGTGTTTCTTGTACAACATATAAAGTAACATATATATACTTAACTACGAAGTTCGCGTGAAAAAGCATCTCACCAGGCCGCCATAGTGTGGGTCACCATGCTGCATTGTTCTTTTTCGCATTGAGGATGGTGACCACTACTCTTGGATTCTGCTCATGCTTTCCATTAGGCAGGGCAGAGTGATTTTGGCAGCTTACACATAAAAAAAAAATACTAATAATCCTATTAATAAATATTTTTTTATAAACACTCCCGTGCAAGATATATACATCCTGACTTTACAAACATACAGGAAATGGACACAAAGAACACCCAGACTCGGAACAACAATTTTTAAATCACACAAAGTGTTGTCCATTGTGAGATTTGAACCCACAAGACTTAGCGTAGTGGATAACGTCGTGACGACCGCTTAAGCCACTAGGGCAACCGTGTATATCCAGCAATATAATGTTCAAAAATGAAACTTGTCCTTATTGGGAAACAAGGTCTGTCGACTTAATCAAGTTGCAATCGCGGAGGCCAATATTTTGTTTTGACCACGTGACTTAACTCTGAGGGCTTCATTCACATACATTTGTTACATTTCTATTAACGTTAACGTAGAATGCTTCTTTTCAAGGGTCTGGATGTCCAAAATACTACTGATGAGTTACTAGTATAATAATTATTTATTTATTTTTTCTGATCAAACATACTTCTAAAGATTAAAAAAAGGGGATAGTTCATTCACTAAATTATAGTTCTTACTTTTAATTATATGCCACAAATATTACAAATCAGACTTTTATTATGTATCTCATAACAGGAATTAGAAATAAAAATGAAAAATGGCATTTCTAACATTTTTGAATAAGAGTGAATTGGTTTTGTTACAAACTCGATTTTTTCAAAACTCTAAATTGTGCACTTAAAACCCAATGCATAAAGCTTAAAATTATTTTGCACAGTGTATATGTACAGTTGGCAGCAAAGAATCTCGTACCCCCAGCCTTTGTTTATCAATCACGTAGACAGACAAAAAATGTCTGCACATCGAACTGAGAGTCACTTACGTTAATGGACGCAACCCTCGAGTTGCAATTCTGAGGTTTGATGAAGATAAATATAGGTAGGATTGGTTGGTTTGAGATTATAATCTCTACAGTGGTATTGGAGACACTCTATTCAAAATGAATCTGGATAGCATTTAATATAAAACAAAAATGGCAGTCGTTTACCTATTGGTAAATAAAATTGGTGACATGTGGTTAGGTTTTACGTGCACTTTTAATATTTTTTAAATAAAATACAGTCACACTCCGAAAGAATTGTCTGCGAAAAAATTCCTCTACAAGCTAATTACAGTAACTAGTATTAGAAAGTTATTAAAAAGTATTTATTACATGAGATTTCTAAATTATGTGTACTTTTTATTTTAATAAAGAAGTAGAGTGAATTGAAAGCCATTAAATTTATTCAATAAAGAACAAAAGCTACAAATATATCTCATCTACTGTATGTGCACACATTATATAAAAACCTTATTTTATCAATATGCTTGTTCAATATATTTGGTTGGAATATTTTGACACAATGGATGTTTGTGTTGTAAATATATTTCTTCAATTTCTTTGTTCTGAGGTTGATTGTACTTAGATTACATTATATGTTTATTTTATTATAACAGCAATGTTTTAGGAGATCTTTTTTTTTTTTTGCGAAAGACGGTCCCCATTTCATGTCATCCACATTTTTTATATTTTTTATCATTAATTCAATCACGACGAAGACTTGAAGACACGAAGACTTAGAATTGAAGACTTGAAATACTTGACATTGGCAGAAATAGCTTCTTCTTTTGACGATATGGCAATCAGCCATATAGTCAAAAGAAGAAGAGGAAGAAGCAATGTTTTAAGCTATTTATTTTCTGTGCACATTATTTTAGGTTACACATATTTTTACAGTTGGTTCTTGGACATTTGGAGCTTCATGTATAGTAGTTTTATCTTAAGTTACTTAATATATTCACTCTGTACTAAGTATAAAAAAATTAAATTATGGATACGTCACGAAGTAATCGTGTCATCTGTCGGACATCAGGCGGGAATCGAATCCATTGTCTCGCGAGTGACGAATGTCTCAATACGATGTTTTATGGGAGTCGATCAGTATTGTCGGCTTATGTTGGTCCATCTGGATCTGCTTTGAATGACTTCGAAATAGGGTTCAAGTGCCAATTGGCGTCTTTTATTTATTTATTTTTTGTTGTTTATAATTAAAATGGAATATACAATATTCAAATGGCTGACAGCGGAGGGATGCATGGAGACATGGTTGGCAGTCTTTGGAGGAGGCCTTCGCTCAGCTGTGGATGATAGTCGGCTGAATCAATCTGCGAGGAACGCAGTACGCCAATATGCCGTCCCTACATGGTTTGAAATTACCTCAAATTTCCAAAAAAAAATGTTCTACTTTTAACAACAATTTAAAACTAACAAAAAAACAATAATTTTCTCTCAAGAAATATTTACCAAATCGATCACGATAAAGAAGAATTTTATTTCGGTATGAAACGCAGAAAAAGACTGCATTATATTAAGTTGTATGTGGGGCATATACCATTAATATAATATTAGATCTCCACATACTAAAATTTTTTTAGAAAAAAATGTACTATGAATGTACATTTTTTTCTCAAAGACGACATATAATTTTCTCTATAACCAAATACTTTTATTCCTGCAATATTATTCTTCTATCACCTAACTACTATCTGATCATATCTGTATACATAAATATGAAGAAATTTTTAATGAAATTTTCTTAATGAAAATTAAAAGCAAAAGTGAGATCAAGCAATGAGCACACTTTCAAAAAGTTTAGCTCTAAAAGCTCCACGACCGGTAACAGGTCCACCTACCCTCCTCTACTCAGCATACAATAGAACCGCGATATTTTATTGTCAATGTTAAATAAAGTCATTATATTGATTGAACGGTGCCTATCTTCATTTTTTTGTCGCTTCGACTAGCTTCGGGACAAATCGATTGTGATGGACGGCACACCTTACAGAGAATATAACATCATCCATGAAAATAACAAAATAACTTGCTATCATATTACAAAGGCTTCGAGTTCAGTTTTGTTAGTAATACATTTTTATAGGCTACATTAGATTTCCTATTTAGATTTTATACAGAGAAATAGGCGTGGAAATCGCATAGAGCCGTATAGTGATTGAAATTTTTGAAATGTGAATTGAATAGAGGCTTTGACATAAACATATGCAAAACTATTAATATTGTGTCAATGCGGTAATGCGTTTGAAATGGTTGTGGTTTCGGATTAACATGTTTTAATTTTTTTCCTTTGATTATTAACTTTGAACTCTTCAAATTTTTTTAACTGATGTTAAAGTGTCACTTTGGCGTCATAATTGACTATTAGCCGAAGTTTTTAAGTTGTAGTCTGTAAATTTTAATTATAAATGTACAGGGGATAAATGTATTAACTTGTGAAATGTAGTTACAGCTTCCCATGGTCACCAGCAACTTAAAAGACACAAGTGGTGAATTTAAGAGGTCGAAGGTTTTCGGTCGGTGTAATAATAATATCTTTAATTTCAATTTTCTGATTTTTTTAATTTTTTTAAAATTGAATTTCAAGTACCGTGTTCTAGAATACAACGCATGCTCAAAGTTTAATCAAATTGTCTAAAGTTGTTATAACGTCGTTATCATTAGTTTCAAATGATGAACAACGTGGAAGAGCCACGCTTCGGCATAAATGGGCCAGCTCGACCGGAGTGACACCACGGCCTCACAGAAAACCGGTGTCAAACAGCGCTTGCGCTATATTTCACCGAGTGATTAAGGATACCGGAGGCCAATACCAATACCCCTCCCCCTATACCCCTCCCCATCCACCAAAGGCCGGCAAAGCACTTGTGACGCCTCTGGTGTTACGGGTGTCCATGGGCGGCGGTAATCGTTTACCATCAGGCGATACGTCTGCTCGTTTGCCCCTAATATCATAAAAAAAGATTACTGTTTGTGTAAGCTCTGTTCATATGCCTTAAAATAAATTATTGGCAAATAAGCTTATTAAACTGGCAATAAAGATTACAGTAGTATTGGTTCTTCTTGTTTTTTATGGTCACTACCTAAAGTTTTTTGAACTCTTTTTGAGGAGGTTAAAACATGCAAATATCAATATGATGTTTCTACTATCTAGTTTAGTGAGCATCAGCTGTTGCATTCCTTGACGCTGCATCATACATTGGGTTTTTTTACCATCCAGAAAAAGAAGACAATAACGTCATTACTTAAATAGTGTTTTTTTTATTATACTATTAGATAATCATTTCATTTGCTCATATATATTTCTATGTTTTAAATACATCTTCTGTACTAGGATTATGTCCTATGACCAAACGTGTGAATCGGACTCAAAACAACAATCTATGGACCACACAGTCACAATATCAATAAAAGACATCATATGAAATGCAAATTAATGCATTAGTTAAGGATTTTAAAGATTTTTTTGAGATATACCATCAATAAAGCAGCTCTCGAAGTTCCTGCGTAAGTATTAAATTTATATAGGTAACCGACGTTTAAGCCCCAATAAATTAATGTGGTATTAAGTGTTGTGTACCCGTCGAACGTTGTTCGATTTTAAAGATTATCTATCACAAAGACAGTATCGCGACACTGGGATCTTCTCAGTTAGGCGGTGGCATTATACAGGCTGGAGACGTTTCATTTTTGAAGTATAGTCTTGAGATTATTTTGTTCATGTCAAAATAATCTCAAGACTAACATGTCTACGGTCATGTTTCATGATTAGCCAAACCACAACAGGTCAAATTGGCCTGTAGTGGTTTGGCTAATCTTTTGGAGTTGAAAGTTGAGGTGTTAAATTATGATGAATGGCAAATTTTACCACTAAACAAGACTTAATATTTTAGTGTCTTGTAGTATCAATAATTCGATGCTAAATTACTTTTTTTGATGCGCTTTGATTTGATTTCACAATGTTTTCTTCTTTAAGAAGCCTGTGACAATATATAATGTCAGATTTTGTGGTTACGTTCGACTATCCATTTACTATTTTATGGCAGTCAGTTTCAGTTGAACAGATAAATGATTTCATGCTGGATAAAATCCATATGGAAATACTCCGGCTGAGCAGCGTTTCTTTTTTTTGTGGAATATTTGGCCAATAAGCAGACTTATCGCCTGATGTGAAGCGATTATCGCCGCCCATGAACACTCATAACACCAGAGGCGTCACAAGTGCGTTGCCGGCCTTGGAGGATAGGGAGGGGGATGAAGGGAGGGGTTGGATTGTGGGCCTACGGTATCCTTACTCACTTAGCTGACTTTGTTTGTATTTTTTTCTATAATTCTGAAAAGTTTGCTTCTATCTTTTATCCTCGCTATAGCTTTCTACAGGGAGTACAATCTCACACACACAGTAAAGTAAAAAAGTAATTATCCGATTTGATGCAGTCGATCGAAAGTTATGTGAGTATTTCTTTTTTATTTATATAGATTATACAATAATTTCCCTTAGAATTCTCATTTTACAATGTGCACCTACTTTAAGACTAGCTTTATGAATGGCAATAATTAAGATTATACCCTTTTCATGGATTGTTCGAATTACAATTATATTAATTATATAAACTGTTGAATTACAATTGAACAGCTTATAAAACTACAACCTGTATACGAGCGTGCAGTGGCAACAACCCGATCGGCTTCCACCGATCGCGTCTATCACTCCAATAATGATTATCTCGATCTGTAGGCGAGACTAATCATTTTTATCTCGAGGAAGTACAACATTGATCGATCGCTATTGGTGGCCAATACCCCTTGTAAATTTAGGTAGCCGGCTCTGACTTGGTCCGGATGCT
Source organism: Hyphantria cunea (assembly GCA_003709505.1). Classification (NCBI taxonomy): domain Eukaryota; kingdom Metazoa; phylum Arthropoda; class Insecta; order Lepidoptera; family Erebidae; genus Hyphantria; species Hyphantria cunea. The sequence goes on from PKRV01002124.1 coordinate 639,339, forward strand.
GAGTTAACTTGTTCTATTATTTAAAGAGAGAATATCTTAGGGCATCTTGTGAACAGACCTAGTTGGATTTTAATGGATAATAGTAATTCCTTATAATAAATAAGTAACCCTGTTACGCTTTTACGGCTAAACCGCCATGAATTTCAAAGAAACAGAACAACCAGAAACAAAAACAAGAATGGACATGCTTTGATTCTCGATCAAGTACACAGGCTACACCTTACCTTGACCGACATACACGCGGACGGAATCACCGGTGAAGCCTAGAATTATATTATCATAATTGGCAACATTTTGGTTAGTAAGCATTTTCAAATTAATTCATTGATTCAACTTGAATAATAGCAACATATTAATTTTTCATTCGATACACACATACCATGGATGAATATAAATTGTCTGCACGGATGGCGTAAGGATTAAGGTGGTCGCCTTGCCGGTCTCCACTACGTATTGCGCATTCGAACCCCACACACACACTTTGTGTGATCCACAAATTGTTGTTCTGAGTCTGGGTGTTCTTTGTGTCTATTTCGTGTATGTTTGTAAAATTCCACGCTACAAAAAAAACAAAAGATCATAAATATATTATTTTACTTTTGCTATTGCTTTGCTTCTCATCTATATTTAATCTCAATATACTCTTAATTTTCGCATCTAGTGCCTTAATTGATTGATTGATTAAGCAAGAAGTATTAAAATTGTAGTACATGTTTAGAGTAGAAGTATAAATAATGTTTTTTTTATCTTTCCGCCTTCCCGACCCTTTCACCTTTACCAAAGACCAACTTCCATTCATACATTCCTTTGCCCTTACTAATACCATTCATTCTCAAAATAAAAATAATTCCAATGGCATCGAACAATAATATCGATATTAAAATTTCGAATCGATTTGATCCTTTAGTACGTTGATAAATGAATCGAATACAAAGGTGGCCAGTCACCGGACGTTCGAAATTTAAAAATAAAAAAAGCACTGCTACTGTCCGCTTCAACTATTAATCAAATTCTTTTTAAATCGACAATCTTAAGAGTGCCAATAAAATGGAATCTGTATACATACACCTAAGGTTGAAATTGAAGTAACATAGTTCATCTTAAATATGTTTTCTTTACTTATTGATAAAATAAATAAAAATGAACGTATTTTTTGTTAAGGCTACTGAATTTTGTAATGGAGAACTAATATGTCTCTATCCTAGTATTATATTTTTATGTTAGGTTTTTTAATTTGCTTTTTAAATGACCAACGGTTAGACTATTGTATTGTATAACCATATTCCTGTGTCCTTCAGGTAATAAAGAAGAAATGAGTAGATAGTAGTTGATAACTTTTATTGGTGTAAATAATTTTATTCTTTCGTATTTTATTCTGTATTTTGTGAATTATATAGCATTGGTATTAACATTTCTAATATTACTCTGAATTAGTTTGTGATGAAACTTATAATGATTACTGGTATTTATTATATCTTTATAATAAATTTATAATCTTAGAAGGCAAAGTCTTCTAACCAATAATATACCTCTTTATATTATAGTATATGGTCTACAGTGAGCGAATTGTGTAAGTATGTATGTGTACGTATGAATGTGTACGTATGTATGTGTGTGTGTATATTTAGAGACATGCACTAATTATAAGTTTATGTTAATAGTATTTTGTTGTGGACTGTGAATGTCCTTCCAACACAAAGGAAGAATCCTCCGACGAGGCGAGGTGATCATGCCTGGCGGGCCACTGCCCAACGGTTTACGTTGGGAAGTTGTATATATGTTAGTCAGCGCGAGGACTTCTATTGTGCGATTTAGGATTGGTAGTTTCTTAGTTTTCTTCGTTGCTCCGTAATTCGATGTTTCTTCGGTAGATGGCGCTGTATTTAAGCTGATATTTTAAGTTGTTGCGCTGTATGTGGAAGTCACCACATCACTCCAAGACCAGAGGTCGATATCTGGATGAGTCAGCTGTCTGTGCTCTTTTGCGGAGCTTGCCAGCGCCAGGAATGAATAGTTCCAGTGAGTCGGAACTGAATGCCGCTAGTCCCAGTGAGCTGAAGTCCGCTGATCCCAGTGAGTGATATATTTTATGTTGTTGCGCTGTATGTGGAAGTCGCCACATGGACAGTTAAAACCTGGATGCAGCTACTAGATATCTACACTCCTAAAGGTTGGCTGGTAGAGAATACCTAGTGCATTAAATTCGCCGATCTATATATATAGGTACATGAAGCTGTAAATAAATAAATTGGCCAGCAGCGCACTTGTGACGCCTCTGGTGTTCTTGTGGGTGTTGGTGTCCGTGGGAGGTGGTAATTGCTTATCCCCAAATTTATTAAAAAAAATTTTAAACAAATTTATCAAAAGACTGAGTACTCTTGGTTTTTCTATTTACACTTTGTGCACATTACCCGTGACAAAGGTGGACTTAATTACTTAGGCATTTTCTACCAGTTCCTTAACGACTAGTCGATTTCTTAAATTTCTGTATCAACCTTTCTAAAAATCGGCCAAGTACGAGTCGAATTCGCGCAGGAAGGGTTCCGCAACATTATCTATACATTTCAATATCGAGAAAAAAAACGAGCTAGAACAAAACACGTTTGCTGTATGGGTCCTCCCCTAAATATTTATTTTATCTTAATTTTAGTATTTTTTGTTAAAACGGCAACAGAAATAGATCATCTCTGAAAATTTCAACTGTTTACCTATCACGATTCATGAGATTCAGCCTGGTGACAGACGGACGGACGGCCAGCGAAGTCTTAGTAATAGGGTCCCGTTTTACACTTTTTTGTACGGATCCCTAAAAAGTACTAAAAACAAGAAACACAGTGTAATAAAATCACGGATAAAACATTTCGTAACAAAGACTTAGCGCTAAGTCATTATAGCAAAAGCTTCTAATAAAATGAAATCAATATGCTTCGATTTATGTCCGTATAAGAATAACACAACGCTATGCGCGGCGGGTGCTAAGCAGCAATTATAATGACACGCCGTCCATCTATTGATTTACGGTGCCTCAAATTATTTATTGAAGAGAAATATTATTTATAGACATCTCGGGAAAGGAGCTAAGTCACTTATTGAAATAAATGAGGCTATGGTATGAAATAATTTAATAACATAAATGTTAAATGATTATTATACAGGTTAGTTTTATTTTTGAAAGTATGTTTATGTATTGTTCTCTAGTTATTACCCACGGCTGCTTATTTCTTGGTTTGAAAATATCGATCTTTTTATGGGTTAGGGGCTAACAAGTAGACGGATCGCCTGATGGTAAGTGATTACTACCGCTTATAAACACCCATCAATCATCATCAACAACCCATAATGTCCCACTGCTGGGCTCGGGTCTCTTCTCAGGAGAGGGTTAAGGCCATACGTCCACACGCTGGCCAAGTGCGGGTTGGGGACTGGCAAGACAACGTTGTGGCTACGTAATCTTACCGTTGGATGATTTTAAGCCGCCCAAAGGCCTGCAACTAAGCTTCACGATTGTTATCGTATGATAAAAACCGGGACCGACTGCTTAACGTGACCTCCAAATCACGGAGACGCTCATGGTAACTTGCCACCAGCGGTCACCCATCAAGGTACCGACTGCGCCGTCGTCGCTTACCCCGGTGATTGTTTCCAATCACCGAGTGCAACTGAGCTATAAGCGCCTCATATATTATAGACATCCGCAATACCAGAAGCGTTATAAGTGCATTGCCGGCCGTTTAAAAACTTTTATAAAACTGTTTGTCCTTTTCTCGATTAGGGATGAAATTTAAAAATATTTTTGGAATGGGTGCTTACAACATAAAAAGCATTAATTAGCTATCAAAATTTCAAGTTTCGTAATTCTAACGGTATAGGGTCCGCGTTATTAATGAATCAGTTAGGTTAGAATTTTATAGGTAATGTTTAAACCTCATATATTACCATATATGAATGATATTTAATCGAATTATTGCTTTTTAATCGCAATGAACCGACGTTTAATGTTAATGTAATAGTATATGTATGCGCATAGGTATGACTATATTTTGTTACTTAATTTACTAAAAAAATAGATATATAAGTTACTATACATTAATAATTAATAAAGAATACCTACACAAAATTTTCAGTTAAAAATACTTAAATTTATGTTTTTTAACTTACACCACTTTCTCGGATTGATTCGAAATAACATTATTAATTTGAATCCGGAATCCAGTCCTGTAACATCGCCCCATGAATCTTCGACATCCGCCAGGGAGGCATTTAATTTGTCATTGCTGTCAAAATAATGTAAACGGCTTAAAATAATCGGACGATATCGGTTCGTTTATCGACTTGAATGTGTTTTGTATTAATTTCAATAGTATCATGTGAACGATATTTTAAATAACATTTTGTTGGAATGTAATTATGTGCACGGATTAAGTATACTACGCCAGACGACAGGGTACAAAGAGAAGAAAAATGAATGGAAGTCATAAACCAAACTGTCTGTCCAGTGCGGTACGTATGTAGCCCATAACCTCTTTTCTCCCGTGCCTCGGAGAACACGTAAAGCAGTCGGTTAACCGTCCCATCTGATTATGAGAGTGAGGGAACAGAGAGTGCACCTGTGTTTGCGCACACACTTGTGCACTATAATATCTCCTGCGTAGTTGGTTGGTCTCCGTTGAGACTGGCCGCCGTGGCTGTAATTGGCTAGGAGAACATCATAATCTCTTTTTTAAAGAGAGGATTATGACCAGAAGTGGTTATTCAAGGCGGTTGATGATGATAGTAATATAAATATAGCCAAACTCTCACTATAATACTTAAAAATCGTTTACAATACATTTCCTCCTTTACTTCTCGAAAAATTGTCCAACAGACACATTCCGCGAAGCGAAAATAGTAACTATTTAAATCAAATTCAGTTATTTTCGCTTTGAAAAGAATACTTATCATTTGTTGTCGTTCCCTCCCACGTACTGTCTCGCGAAACTGCATTACCGATACAAAACGATCCTTTTCTGGAGCGCTAAAATGCTACACACGTATTATCGTGTTAATAAATACTAATAATTATTTAAAAAATAAGAATAAAATAAGTACTCTTTCATTGAAGAAGACTGTTCTCTCACTCAGGAGTTGGGAAAATTGAATCGGAAGAAGATAACTTTTTTTATGTCTATGCTTTATCATGTGCAACTCTGTTACAAGCGCATTACAATGTAGGCCATAACCATTCTCGTTAGTCACATTTTCAGACACACCCTTATTAAGAAATCACTCTCACGCACTGCAGGTAAGCCAAAGAGAAGAATGTTATACATTAGCAATATATAAATATATCATTGAAATCATAAAATATTTTAAGCAACATATTAGCGCCAAATTGTCAGTATCGATAAAATATGGCGTCCGAGTCAAAGGCCGTAAGGTTGGTACCTTAAGGATTATGTTGGCTATCGGCACCCGTTGAAAAGTTAGATGACTTCTAATTATGATTTATGGTGCTCTTTACACCCGGCCCTGCACAGTTTGAATTTCGAACTTTTTACGGTATTGACAGTTTAAAATGATTGTTTGGGTATAAGCCTTTTAGTCAGTGTTTGTTTGGCTGTTTAGATGTATTGTTGAAGGCAACATTTATTAAAAGATACTAATGAACTGAGTTATATCAAACATGATTTTTATGAGGGACCTTGTATACCCGGGGGTCTGCCCGTGTGTACAGCGGATATTGCTGCAAAAATACATATATTCTTTTGTAACTTTTTGGATACAAATCTCAATTATGTTTTAAATAATGCAGTAGTAAAGATTAAAAATAATAGATTTAAGTTTTTTTTAAAGTTCAATACCAGCCAACCCAAAAGGGCTCTAGGGAGAGCCACGTTTCGGCACGACTGGTCTCGCTCGACCGGGTTGGTACCACCGGCCTATAGAAAACCGGTGTATTACCAAATGAGTGATGATACCATAGGCCCATACCCCAACCACATCCCCCACCCCATCCCCCAAAGGCCGGCAATGCACTTGTAACGCCTTTGGTGTTGCGGATTTACATGGGCGTCGGTAATCGCTTACCATCAGGTGATAAGTCGGCTCGTTTGCCCCCAAATTCAAAAATAAAAGCTTATCATATTTCAGAAATATTGTTACATTATCGCATAAACTACTTCTACAAAATTAATTTTAAGATAAACTCTTTTAACCCGTTATGTGTTCGTCATCTGCAGTATTGAATATTGTCAATGGCGTGAGCTGACATCGATTGCGCGATGTAGGTCCACAATAAGAATCGCTAATCCATGCAACAGATTCGCACTCATTTATATCACTGTATGTTATGTGTAGCTGCTAAATGAAGTATTGTGTCTGCTGGTATTATGATTTCTTTTTTTTATGTTTAGGCCTGCCTAATTGACTTTACTCTGCCTGATGGAAAGTATAAGCAGAATCTTAAAGTGGTGGTCACCGTAGTCATTGCGAATACAAACAATTCAGCAATGCAGCATGGTGACCCACAATATGACGATATAGTGATGCTTCTGTATCATTTGAGCGCCCGTCCACTGTCGTTTGTCACTGTTCCATAAAAAATACATTTAAAATTTTAAAAAAAAGTTAGATGATAAAAATATACTTTTGGAGAGTATGTTCATTGTTTTTATTCTATATACACTAGTCGTCTCTCTATGCTAAGAGCCAATCACGACCCTCTTAAGATGAAACTACAAAAAAGACTTGTAGAATATATTTGACATTAACATGATTTCAAATGGTTATATATGTAGGAGTATAGAATGTTTTATATAAGCCAAAATGACTCTACTCTTCCTAATGGAAAAGACGAGCAGAATCAGAGAGTATTGGTCACCATACTCACAGTGAATTCAGAGAATGCGAAAATGCAGCATAGTGACCCACACTATGGTGAACACCATAGTGTGGGTCACTATGCTGTATTGAGATTCTTCTGCATCATTTGACCTTCGGTTTCGCACGTGGGCAATGTTGTCAGTTTAGATTGGTCTTCTATGAGAGGGTGAAACCTCCCGGTCCATTAGTGTTAAAATCAGCGAGATTCTTGAATTGCTTCAATCTTTTAGGTAGTACAATAGCGTGCGATCTAGGAGTGATATCAAACACTCTTTTTCATCAAATAATACACGCATCGTATATAAATACACACACATACACATACATACATAAATAGTTCGTAGGTACAAATGTCACCGATCTTCCATACAGCCAAGATTTAGCTGTAGGTGATTTCCTATTATCTTACAGTAAACAAAACTTCGTGGGTAAATGCTTACAGTGCAGAAGAGATCGGTTAAAAATTACGCTGGTTATATTGCAGACCTCTGGCAAGAAATATTACTTCTCAAAAACAAAAAACAACAACCCATAATGTCCCACTGCTGAGCTCGGGTCTCCTCTCAGGAGAGGGTTAAGGCCATACGTCCCCACGCTGGCCAAGTGCGGGTTGGGGACTGAGTGCAGGTTGGGGACTGGGTGCGGGTTGGGGACTGTTACTTCTCGTTTTACTAATATTTTTTTAAACTGACCACATATATAGAATATATATATGTGGAATATATATCGATTATGGATATAGATTTTAATTACACATTTCATGAACGTAGCAATCTTGAAGCAGGATCGTAAAGTATTAGCTTAGTTCACATTAAGTATTATGTACTTAGCGCATTTGACTAAATTGTGTTTCACCGAGTTAGTGTGGAACCCGCCATACGCCAACACCTCCCCCCATCCCCCAAATGCACTAGTGACGACTCTGATGTTGCGGGTGCCCATGGGCGGCGGTTAAAAAAATATTACATATTTGAAGTAGTCTTTGCTTAATATCAGCAATTACATCTACATCATAAGTAAACTGATTATCCTTAACTACGTCTGGAATTAAGCCTGGCTTTTTAAATGAAATACAACCCCCGCATTAAGAATATATATCTTGTGTCGCGGCGAACTTTACAAACATACATGAATCGGCCTCAAAGAACACTCAGAGTCAGAACAACAATTTGTAAATCACACAAGGTACTGTCCCGTGTGGGATTTGATCCTACAACACTTGGCGCAGTAGAAAACGGCGGCGTGGCGACGGCTTAAACACACAAAGTGTTACAAACTTTTATATGTTGATGTTCCAATGTAATTCCTAATAAATAGAACAAAAGACTTGGGAACAACACTTATTTCACATGAAGACAAATATTATGTAAATTCTATTTTTTCTGTGTCATGAAATATAGCGACTGACAGAGAATGAAAAAGCTATTACGTATAGCTTTTTCTATTTTCCCTGCATACATTGTGCACGTCATCACCATCACAAGTTTTTAACGGTGCCCTATCTTCTTAGCGTTTCGACGGCAAAAGTTTCGTGTCATTGTGATTAGATTTTAGCAGACCAGAACACGGCCACTTCGGCTGCATTGACAGTGACATCCATCAGATAATCACTCGTGCAAGAATCTGGGGCATGATGAAGATGGGACAACGAAGTTTCACTGCATAAACAGCCTATAAAGTGCTTGTACTCTTTTCTGAATAGAATAGAATTAAGGTTCCTACACAGGAGGGGGCCCGGGATACCGGGTTCCAGGGATTTCATTTCGAGGGTACACTTTGTTCCCCGACTTCTAGTAAACGAGAAGGTATGCGGTTTTTAGTTGGTTTGAGTTCGACATAATCACCAGTGGGTGGGTAAAGGGGAATTCCACACGAAAAGAAAAAGGTTGTCACCTCCAGGATGGCTACGGTAATTCACGTCCAGGTGGTTGTCCAGGCGTTAGTGGTAGTAGGTAGGTGGCGTGCACTGTTGGACTTTGGCCTGGAAAAGGAGGTTTTAGCCTATTATACGAAGCTGACTAAAAGGGTTGGTATACAGTTTATTGCAAGTTCTTCGTGATTCGGGTTAGGCAGTCGGTTACGTTAAGCAGTCAGTCCCAGTTGTTATCATACGATAACAGTCGTGAAGCTTAGTTTGAGGCCTTTGGGCGGCTTATGAACATCCAACGGTAAGGTTACGTTGTTTTGCCAGTCCCTAACCTGCACTTGGCCAGCGTGGGGACGTATGGCCTTAACCCTCTCCTGAGAGGAGACCTGAGCCCAGCCGTGGGACATTATGGGTTGTTGATCCATTTCACCTACGATACGAACATGGGTAGTGACACTCTATATTCTAAATCTGTCACCACACGGACAGTAGCCCACCACTCTTGGATTCTGCTCATGCTTTCCATCAGGCAGGGCAGAGTCATTTTGGCAGCTTATACTTAAAAAAAAAGATACGCATTTGTATTGTTAGAGCATAAAATTTTAATAAACAACGAAAGTCCGTTATGCATTCTTTACTTTATAATTATACGATTAATGCTGTAATTATGCTGGCTCGGTTGTTACATAAAATTCTAGACACAATAATGTTCCCCTCTGTGAATTATAGCTCTCGAATATCCACATCATCTTCGTGTATTCCATCCTGGACATGATCAAATGTTGTACATAATTTGGATCTAAATTCTCGAATAAATATTGTCCCTGAAACAAATGTAATATAAATATCTGTTAATTTTGCTATTTCTTATTTTCTTATATTTTATCTCATGTTTCATTTTTATTATTTCTGTCATTTGCAGTACAATGTATAAATAATAGAAACATACAACTTCTTGGATAAAAAAGCTAGGCAAAACCAAACACTGGTACAAAGTTAGGTCACAATATAAACTATAACAATATAATTATAACAATATATATTATAACAATGTTCTATTTGTAAAAGTTCTAAAACAGTTGAACGAAGGTAGTTCAAATTTTGACACTCTAAGTGTATAAATATTTTTATATTTATACATTTAGAGTGTCAAGAAAAAGAAAAAAAAAAGAGTTCAAATATTTCGGATACCTAACATACAAAGCCATCTAGTCCCAAACTAAGCAGAACTTGTGATATAGTTACTAGACAACTGATATTATTTTTGGAAATACATACATATTATACAAAAAAAAACAAATTCGGGATGAATGGGCCACTCGACCTGAGTGATACCACGCCCTTGTAGAAAATCGTTGTGAGACAGGGCCTGCGCTGTGTTTCGCCTAGTGAGTGAGGACACTGGAAGCCCCACTGCAAGCCCTCTCCCCTTGTGACGCTTCTGGTGTTATGGGGGTTTACTATTAGGCGATACGTCTGCTCATTTGCCGCCTATTAAATTAAAAAAAAACTGTGAAACAAACATTAGCAGATCATATAAATATGTTGACCGATCCGGAAATTGAACCTGGGATCTCGAGAACATCAGTCGCATACGCTACCGAGGCAGTCATGTAGTTTGAAAATTGATTTCATTAATTTTTGCGTCAGTATTGTGTTTTATTTATCATGAAAGCATCCACAATATACTATAGCGAAGCTTGGCAGGATGCACCTCGTAAATTATACACTCATAAATAGATATATTACAAATTAATTTCACGGATACACAGCGATTTATTCTTGCACAATTATTTGTCCTGTATTTAATTCACATTAAGCTATTTATTAATAATACCTTGTAAAATATACACTTTCTTCTGTCGTACTTGATCCCTGATGAAACACACATATAATGGAGCAGTATGCTGTGACAACCGATATCGTTTATTATAGAGTTTGTTTTCCATTTGCCGTGGTCGTCGATGAAACTTCGCAATTTATGCTGAAAGAAAATCTTTTCGTGTGGTTTAACAGAATGTTATAGACATTACCCAGCTAATTATTCATATAATAATTTTGTAATTTTAATGGGACTAGTACTGTAATGCCGGTACACCAGAATTAACAGTAGTGACCCACGAACACACCGAGTTATGACACTCGGGAAGCCCCTGGAAAAATTAAAGTGTCTTGGAACACGCTACGAAATTTATCAGAAGAAAACTGGAGGAGTTGGAAATAAAATAAGTCCACTTCCCTCCTTGGCAAAGCAGGAGACAAAATGAAGTCAAAATAGGCAAGCACATTTTTCAAACCGGGAAGCACCGAGGATAACATATAAGGGTCCTAAGTGAACATTTGATTTCTATAGTACATACTATAGAAATCAAATGTTAATAATAATAATGTCATACATATGGCAGAATCGGCTAAACGCACGGAAATACACCGCATTTGACACAAGATTCTCATAGTCACAGGGTTCGGTCTTGGGCCCGCTCCTGTGGAACATCGGCTACGACTGGGTGCTGAGGGGCGAGCTCCAACCGGGTGTGAACCTGACGTGTTACGCTGACGACACGCTGGTCACTGCCCGAGGAAGCTCATACAGGGAGGCAGCGTTGCTAGCGACGGCGGCGGTCTCACAGGTGGTGAGCCGCATACGGCGCCTCGGCCTAGAGGTGGCCCTCAACAAGTCGGAGGCCATAGCTTTTCATGGCCCCCGACGGGCGCCGCCACCGGGTTCGCACGTGGTGGTTGGGGGGGTTCGTATCGCTGTCGAGCCCACCCTAAAATATTTGGGACTGGTGCTCGATAGCCGGTGGGATTTCGGCCCCCACTTCCGGCAGCTATCACCCAAGTTGTTGGGCGCGGCTGGGGCGCTATCAACGCTGCTTCCCAATAGGTTGGACCCAAACGCCGCCTGCAGGCGGTTGTATGAGGGGATCGTGCGGTCGATGGCCCTGTATGGGGCCCCGATTTGGGCGGCTGACCTGACGGCCGGTTCAATCACCGTTCTGCGGAAGCCGCAGAGGGTGATGGCCGTCAGAGTCATTAGGGGTTATCGCACGATCTCCTATGAGGCGGCTTGTGTGCTGGCCGGATCTCCGCCCTGGGACCTGGAGGCAAAAGTCCTCGCGTCGTTACATTGGTGGCGTGAGGACGCGCGGGCCCGCGGTGAAGGACTGACGCAGCGAGTTATCGAGCTGCGTCGGTCACAGCTACGCGAGGTCCT